>JANUYF010000004.1:2105000-2343511 GCA_026167975.1 Phrynosoma blainvillii | reverse complement strand
CTTCCCTCCTTCCTCTTTCCCTCTTTCCTTCCTCCCCTCTTCCTTGGGTCCTGGTCTCTCCTCCTCCTCCTCCTCCTCAGCGCTCCCTCTTCTGAATCATCCCTGGAAAGGCTGCCTGGGATCCATCCTCTGGGGCCCAAGGGCCAGGCAGCAGCAGCAGAGGAGGCTCCTCCAGACTCAGGAGGCAAGCAGAGAGCCCCCTTCCTTCCTTCCTTCCTTCCTTCCTTCCTTCCTTTCCTTAATCCTCCCTCCTTCTTTCTTTCTTCTTCCTTCCTTCCTTCCTTCCTTCCTTCCTTCCTTCCTTCCAGCAGCAGCAGAGGAGGCTCCTCCAGACTCAGGGGGCAAAAGAGAGCCCCCTTTCTTCCTTCCCCCCTCCCTCCTTTCCCTAATCCTCCTTCCTTCCTTCCTTCCTTCCTTCCTTCCTTCCTTCCTTCCCTCCCTCCTCCCTCCCCTTTTCCTTCCTTCCTTCCTTCCTTCCTTCCTTCCTTCCTTCCTTCCTTCCTTCCAGCAGCAGCAGAGGAGGCTCCTCCAGACTCAGGAGGCAAGAGAGAGCCCTCTTCCTTCTTTCCTCCCTTCTCCTCCAGGAGCAGCAGCAGCAGGAGGCAGGCAGGGAGGGCAGGGCTTTGCAAGCAGCCTGGCTTCGGGACCCCCCCTCTCTCTTGGGGGGCTAGGAGGAGGAGCTGGGAGGGGTCTTCTTGGGGCTCCTTCTCTGGCCTCCCCTCCCATAAGAGGCAGCCTCCCCCCTTTCCCTTGAACCCAGGGCTTCTGCAAAGGCCAGGGAAGGGGGGGCAGGAAGGGGACCCCTCTTTAAAAGGAGCCCCCCATTCTTCTTCTGGGGGGGGGGAAGGAAGGCGACCTCAAGAGGGAAGAGTCCTTTCCTAAGGGCCTTTCCTAGCCCAGAGCTCCAGAGCATTTTGCCTTCCTCTGAGGCTGAGAGAGTGTCCCCCAGCCCTGGCTGAGGGGAGTCCAGAGGCTGCTGGCTTGGCCCCTGGAAAGGCAGCGAGGGAAGATGAGGATGATGAGGATGATGCCTGCCTCCCTTGGCCCTTCTTGCCTCTGGAGCGGAGCGGAGAGCCGGGGGGAAAGCTTGGCGTTGATCTGGAGCCTCTGGAGGAGAGAACGGTAGAAGGTAGAAGAGAAGAAAAGGAGGAGAAGAAGAAGAAGGGCCTGGCTCTCCTCCTCTTTCCTCCTCAGCTGCTGAGGCTGCGCTTTGGGACTGGGCCAAGCTCCCTTTGGAGGACTTCTTCCCCGGACATTGGGGGGCTCTGCGGGGCCTTGAGGGGGGCTCTTCCCTCCGGGGGAATCTTCGGGGCCCCCACCCCCCCATTCTTTCTGGCCTCTCTTTCCTCCCTCCCTCCCTCCTTCTCTGCTCCTGAACAGGGCTTTCATGCCAAGGCTCTCAAGGGGGGGGGGGTCTTTTTGGTTTCTGTTTTGGCTTTTGGAAAGTGGTCTTGAGCCCCGGAAGGAAGGAAGGGAGGGAGGGAGGAAGGAAGGAAGGAAAGAAGGAAGGAAGGAAGGAAGGGAGGGAGGAAGGGAGGGAGGGAGGGAGGGAGGGAGGAGGGAGGGAGGGAGGGAGGGAGGGAGGGAGGGAGGGAGGAAGGAAGGAAGGAAGGAAGGAAGGAAGGAAGGAAGGAAGGAAGGAGGGGAGGAAGGGAGGGAGGGAGGGAGGGAGGAAGGGAGGGAGGGAGGGAGGGAGGGAGGGAGGAAGGAAGGAAGGAAGGAAGGAAGGAAGGAAGGGAGGGAGGGAGGAAGGAAGGAAGGAGGGGAGGAAGGAAGGGAGGGAGGAAGGAAGGAAGGAAGGAAGGAAGGAAGGAAGGAAGGAAGGAAGGAGGGGAGGGAGGGAGGGAGGGAGGAAGGAAGGAAGGAAGGAAGGAGGGAGGAAGGAAGGGAGGGAGGGAGGAAGGAAGGAAGGAGGGGAGGAAGGAAGGAGGGAGGGAGGGAGGAAGGAAGGGAGGGAGGAGGGAGGAAGGAAGGAAGGAGGGGAGGGAGGGAGGAAGGAAGGAAGGAAGGAAGGAAGGAAGGAAGGAAGGAAGGAGGGGAGGGAGGGAGGAAGGAAGGAAGGAAGGAGGGGAGGAAGGGAGGGAGGGAGGAAGGAAGGAAGGAGGGGAGGAAGGGAGGGAGGGAGGGAGGAAGGAAGGAGGGGAGAAGGAAGGGTGGGAGGAAGAAGGAAGGAGGGGAGGAAGGGAGGGAGGGAGGAAGGAAGGAAGGAAGGAAGGAGGGGAGGAGGGAGGAAGGGAGGGAGGGAGGAGGAAGGAAGGAAGGAAGGAGGGAGGAAGGGAGGGAGGGAGGAGGGAGGAAGGAAGGAAGGAGGGGAGGAAGGGAGGGAGGGAGGGAGGGAGGAAGGAAGGAAGGAGGGGAGGAAGGAAGGGAGGGAGGGAGGGAGGAAGGAAGGAGGGGAGGGAGGGAGGGAGGGAGGGAGGGAGGAAGGAAGGAGGGGAGGAAGGAAGGGAGGGAGGGAGGGAGGAAGGAAGGAAGGAGGGGAGGAAGGGAGGGAGGGAGGGAGGAAGGAAGGAAGGAAGGAGGGGAGGAAGGGAGGGAGGGAGGGAGGATGGAAGGAAGGAAGGAAGGAGGGGAGGAAGGAAGGGAGGGAGGGAGGGAGGGAGGAAGGAAGGAAGGAGGGGAGGAAGGAAGGGAGGGAGGGAGGGAGGAAGGGAGGAGGGGAGGAAGGAAGGGAGGGAGGGAGGGAGGGAGGAAGGAAGGAAGGAAGGAGGGGAGGAAGGAAGGGAGGGAGGGAGGAAGGAAGGAGGGGAGGAAGGAAGGGAGGGAGGGAGGGAGGGAGGAAGGAAGGAAGGAAGGAGGGGAGGAAGGAAGGAAGGAAGGAAGGAAGGAGGGGAGGAAGGAAGGGAGGGAGGGAGGGAGGGAGGGAGGGAGGAAGGAAGGAAGGAAGGAGGGGAGGAAGGGAGGGAGGGAGGAAGGAAGGAAGGAAGGAGGGGAGGAAGGGAGGGAGGGAGGGAGGAAGGAAGGAGGGGAGGAAGGGAGGGAGGGAGGGAGGGAGGAAGGAAGGAAGGAGGGGAGGAAGGAAGGGAGGGAGGGAGGGAGGGAGGAAGTAAGGAAGGAAGGAAGGAGGGGAGGAAGGGAGGGAGGGAGGGAGGGAGGGAGGGAGGGAGGGAGGGAGGGAGGAAGGAGCTCCCAAAGCCTGGCAGCCAGCCCCCCCCCCTTGGAAAAGGAAGGCCCCCTCTGCCCCCCAAAAAAACCCTACCTGTAGAGGAAGAGAAAGGGGGGGACCCTCTTCTGGAGAGCTTAGGAGGAAGGGAGGGGGTCCTCCGGCTGCCCCAGGCTCTGGAAAGAAAGGCCAGGGAAGGAAGGAAGAAGGAAACAGGGAAAGAGCCATTGCCAGGCTGCCCAGCTCTGCTCCTTCCCAAGAGGGCAACTCCATGGAAGGGGGGGGGGGGAGGAGGGCAAAGGCATGGAGGGGGGGAGGGCTCAGGGGACCCCAAGAGAAGGCTCTCTCGGGGGGGGGGGATCAGCAGCATTGGAGGGATGAGTCCCTTCCAGGCTTTCAAAGAAGGGGGACCCCCCCCAGGAATGCTCTTCCTTTCCCCCCCCCCCTTTTTGCCCCCCAGAAGGACTCTTGGCAGAGGCAATGAAAGCAACCTTTGGGGTCCCGGGGGGGGGCAGAGGGAGGTCAGACCCTCCGGAGAAGGTCTTGTATCTGCCAGTGAGTCAATATGAAGTTCCCTGCATCCCAAAGGTGCCAAGGGAGACCTTGAGGGCATCTGGACCTTTGGGAACCTCCGCAGCCTCCTTCCTCCCTTGTTTCTGCCAGGCTTTTCAGAAGGGGCACCTCATGCCAAGAGGAGCCAACAGAAGGACAAAGGATGAAGGAACTGGAACTCTAGACTCCACAGTCAGCCCTGGGCCCCCAGAGGATCCCTGCCTGGCACCAGGAGAGTCATGCCCACCACAGACTGGCACTGAGCTCAGCCTGCCCCAGATTTCACAGCACCATTCTGTGTTTCACAAACCCATGGAAAGGTCCATTTGGGGGAACCCCAGGGGTCATCCAGTCCAACCCCTAGTCCCTCTGCAGCCATCCCCAGTGGAAGCACTATTGGAGCACTTGAGGACTTCAATGCTTGTTGGGAGAAAGAATGGGTCATCTTTATCACAGCCGCACTGATTATCCCAAACCGACCATTTTTTAACCGTTTCTTAACAAGCCCCTTTGAGAGATGCCCTCCCAGTGTTTGGATGGATTCTCTTTCCTTGCCATTTTCCTCCCTTCTTTCCTCTTCCAGTCTCTGGAGCAGCATCCCTCACCTAAAGCCCCACTTGTAATGGTTCTTTTTTTAAAAAAAATATATTATTATTATTATTTTAAAAATAACACAGAGCATAAAATACTCATTTAACATACATAAACATACAAACATATAAACATTACCTTTAAACATTATGACAAACTTAACATTAAAATGACTTCCCTTCCTTTATCATGAATATTACATATATATATATATATATATATATAATGACATTCATTATCAACACAGTTTTTTCCATCTTCCAATAAACAACTATCTTCATTTTCATTTTATTTTTAATTCTGTACCATTTATCTTATCTATTCAAACACCTTATAGTTAAACACGGATCTTTCCTTATTCTCTTTGTCTAAAACAGTGTTACTATTTATCATCTAATTTCCCAATCTCCTTTATTTTCTTTTAAATCTTTAAATAGAGCAAAATTTCATTTTTATTCCTTTGTTATTTCTGACAGATATTTTATGACTGGCGACCAATCTTTTCCATATTTGTCTCTTGTCTGATCTTTTAACACACATGTAAGTTTATCCATTTCCATTGAATCATACAGTTTAAGTCTCCACTCATTTATTCAGAGTTCTTCTATATTTTTCCATTTTTTAGCAAACACTGATCTTGCTGCAGAAAGCATATAAAAGATAATTTTTCCAAATCTTCTCTCCGTTTCCTCATTGACCATTCCTAATAAACATGGAGGGATCCAAATTTATCTTTGTATCTATTTATCTTTCCTATTCCACTATGGATTTGTGTCCAAAATTTCTTTGCTCTTTTACAATCCCACCTCATATGCAAAAAAGTACCTTTTTTCTCATTACAATTCCAGCAAATATCATTTTTGTTTTTATAAATTTTTGATAATTTTTCAGGGGTTAAGTATCATCTGTACTGAATTTTATAATAACTTTCTTTGATGTCATAATTCAAAGTATGTTTTATCCTTTTTTCCAATTTTCCCCCCAATCTTCTAACATTATAGGTTTTTTTCAAGTCCTGAGTAGTATAATATCCCCACCTTTCGTCAAATCAAAAAGTGACAGGTGCTCCGCCCCTTTTTGGTTCTTAGTCCCGCCTCCCTGTTTTTGGGGTGGTTCTAGGTTTTGGGGTGCTAGGTTTTGGGGGGGTTCTAGATTTTGGAGTGCCAATTTTTGGGGTGCCACTTTTTGGGGGTTCAATCGGAGGTTCCCCCTGAACCCCAAAAGTTCGGCCATTTTGATTTTTTGCAAAAGTTGTTTTTGGGGGGATGTGTGACCCCTCTACGGATTCGTCTCGGGCCCGCCGACCACTAGGAGCAGCTCCCATACCTCTCCGACCGACGGTATAGCCGCAAGCCGTGTTCGAAGATGGCAGTCGGTGGCCATTTTTTCTGTGCCGACTTTAGTTTTCGGGGTGGTTGTGACATGTCTCCGGACTCGTCTCGAGCTCCTGAAGTGAACGGTTCAGAGGTCTGTTGCGCTCTGAGCTTCAGAAAGGCGCGCCGTCCAATCTGCTACCGCTCGCCCCTCCCCTGGGGGTGTGTTTTCAAAATACGGCATGCTTTTGAGAGAAGCGGATTGGCCCAAAGGACAGCGCTGTTGGTGCTGATTGGTGCAAATGTCCTACGCTTCTGAGCCCCTCCAATGGAGTTTCAGACGAAGGGACCACCGCCCTGCGGCGCTGGGGTATATGAGGTAGTCCCAGAGCTCCGCACTTCACCCCCGCTACCTCGACTACCGCCTTGCTAACGCCTGCTAGCGCTTTTGGGGCTACTTACCTGCAATGGAGACGCCGGTGACAGTACTCACATCTTCATCTGCTCCTGCACCCAAAAAACCCCGTTTTGGGGGGAAGCGTGGTACCCTTGAAAGATGTGAGGTGATCAAGCAGCTGTTTACAGCTGTCTGTGAATCAGAAGAGGAACTCCGAAATGCGGATGGTGTGGAGGCCGAACACGGTGCAGAGTCTGGGCAGGAATCAGTCAGTGTTACAAAGGTTTGTATGAAAGGCGGTGGTGGGGTGGGTTGGGATCAGGCATCTGAAATGTTATATTAAAGTGTTTTCAAATTAGTTGTAATCTTATCTTTCAGGAATGGGGTGACTGTAACGAAGAAAGGAAACTTTGTAGCTGCTATGTGACGGAAGGCCGAGTCTATGAAGGCAAAGCCCATGAACAAACCAGTCAGGCATTCGAGTTGGATGTCGATCCGAACCATCTAGTGGCTCCAAAGAAAAGAGCAGGAGTGATGACCCGACTGATTCCCGTGATGTTTTTCACAATAATTCAACATGTAAAATTTGGAAGACTAAAGGAAAGTTGTTTAGGCTGCTTATTTGATGAAGGAAATCAAGAATCTCATTGTTGCATAATGTGGGACAGTGCATATATTAATTCTGTTTTAAAGTCTCTGTGTTGTAAGCTGAATATGCAGAAATTTTTAAATTCAGTGATCACCCTTGCAGCTGCCCTTGACTGCCTCAGTTTAAACACAAAGCACCTGATATTGGGTTCTCAAATACAAAATCGTATTTTAAGTTCAAAATTTCCTTCAGACACAGTGGCGCTGTTAATTAAAGAAAGAGATAAAGTGTATTTACGCTACGCTGAAAAAATAGTTGGCCGTGTAAAATATACTTATTTCCTCAATTCTTGTGACCTCTGTGTTAACAAGGAGTAAATATATATATATATATATTTTAAAAAAATTAATAAAATAGTGTGTTTTTGACATTGTGTCTTTATTGATGTATGTGCGCCTGTCAATATGGTTTCTCAGAATGAGCTATTAAAAAAGATATATTATAATCCAGGGGGAGCAGGGAGCTTTGGAGGAGTGGAAGCTCTCTTTAGAGAAGCTTCCAAGCACAAAGGTGTAACAAGAAAACATGTGAAAGAGTGGTTAAGGGACCAAGAAGCATATACCCTTCATAAACCTGCCAGAAAGCATTTCCTAAGAAACAGAACAGTTGTTTCCGATGTGGATGATCAATGGCAGGCGGATCTGGTGGACATGCAAAGTCTACAAAAATACAATAGGGGTTATAAATATATTTTAACGGTGGTGGACATTTTGTCAAAATATGCCTGGGCTGTACCTTTGAAAGACAAGACGGGCTCGGAGGTGTACAGAGGTTTCAAGATTATTTTGGGGTCGGGTCGTTCCCCCCACCATTTGCAAACAGATGCTGGGAAAGAATTTCTAAATAAAAAGGTGAAACACCTGCTAAAGGAGCACAGGGTGCACCATTTTTCAACACATAGCGAAGTCAAAGCGGCGATAGTGGAAAGGTTCAACAGAACTTTAAAGTCACAAATGTGGAGATACTTTACTGCCAACAACACCTTCAAGTATATTGACATATTACCTGCACTCATAAAGAGTTATAATAGCAGCTTTCATAGAAGTATACAAGAGAGGCCTCAGGATGTGAATTCTTCCAACTCTCTGCAGATTTGGAAAAGAGTTTATGGACCCTATTTTCAAATGAGGGAGCAAAAAGCTGCCTTTAGAAAAGGAGATCATGTGAGGGTATCAAAAAGTAGGGGTCGGTTTGAAAAGAGTTATGAAGGCACGTATTCCCAGGAAATTTTCATAGTTGACAAGGTCCACAGAAGAGGAAAGAGGCCTGTTTTCCAGCTAAAAGATTATGATGGTGAAGCAGTATTGGGAGGTTTCTACCCTGAGGAATTACAAAAAGTGAATGACCTGCAGAATAGAAGCTATCAAATTGAAAAAATTATATCCACAAGGTTCAGAAAAAAGAAAAAATACCACTTGGTAAAGTGGTCAGGGTGGCCTGATAAATTTAACAGCTGGGTGCCAGCTTCAGAGCTCACAGATCCTGAACAGAAATCAAAGGAGTGAGAGAAATGAGTGCTGGATTTTACATCACCCTCCCCAGTAACGCCAGTCGAGACGCCTATCCACATAATACAAATTCCAATTTCACAATACAACTGGCTCAACCTTTAGATTTGCAAGGAGAATGGGAAGTGGGGTTAGCAGAGATACAGTACCCCAACAGTTGGTACACGCTTACGGAAAATGCGACGTTTCAGTTGTCCAGAGATTCACAGAACTGGGAGTTCCAGCTGAAGAAAGGCTATTACAGGGACATCCCCGATATTGTGAAAGCCATGAATAATGCTATACTGGCGCGTCTAAACGATGTGTATCTCTATTATGATATAGTGACAGGCACAGTGCAGTTTAGAGGACCGCATGTTTATCAGTTTTCACACCCCGAGGAGCTAGCCCGCATATTAGGTATATATGATCCCCATAGAGACTCCAGGAAAGCAACAGTTCGAGCAGCCGACATTACCGGAGGATTCACCTCGCTGTACCTGTACACAGATATTATAGAGCATCAGATTGTTGGGGATTTTTCGGTGCCGCTGCTGCGCTGCATACCGGTCAGAGGAAAAAGTCACGAGTGCATCACAGTGATCTATGATAAGCCACATTATATTCCCGTCAGTAAGAGCCACATTCACACCATTACCATTGAAATAAAGACAGATTTGAACAGACACGTGCCATTTCATCTTGGGAAGGTGATAGTGAGGTTGCACTTCCGACCCAGAAAAGCCTATCTTTAAATTTTAAGAAAAATGGTTGTGTTGAAAGACTACGGGGACATCGATGCTTACAGAGTCTACTACAGAGCTCAGGCGGGGCAGGGGTTGCCTGGCTTCATAGGGGCGCCTACGATGTATGGAGCGGGGCTGGGAGGAATATTTCGCGGTCTTTTTCGAAAAGCTGTTCCGCTTCTGAGGAGAGGTCTGGAAATTATCAAGCCTCATGTTAAGACAGCGATGCACAACATTGCCGGGGATGTTGTGGGAAAAGTTATGAACAAAATACATCCCCAGGAGGGCTCTGGTGTAGCCTACTTGAAAAGAAGGGGTGGAGTGAAGCGTAAGGCGTCTCAACATCGCCAGGGGCCTCCGATGCCTTTAAAAAGGATGGTAGTGTGGCAAACAAAGATTCAGAAGTGGCGGACAGCGAAGAAGAAGAAAGCAGCGCTGAAGAAAAAAAGGGGGCCGAAAAGGGATAGAAGAGATATATTTTAAGATGGCATTCATTCACGGAACCTCTGAAGAATGTGCCAAGTCCGAATTGGATCTCTTTCAACTATCCCCAACCCAAACCAGCATCGAGAGCAGTATGTATATCGAGGTCCCTCCTTTGGCGGCCCTTTCTCCCAATGCGCCTCTGGATTTTTATATCACGGGAAACAGCGAAGACTACATCGATCTAAACAACACTCTTTTATACATCAGCTGTAAAATAACAAAAGAGGATGACTCCAATATCGATGCTGCTGCTCGGGTGGCCTTAGTCAATTACCCCATAGCCTCTCTTTTTAGCCAGCTGGATGTCACATTGGGGGATAGACTCATTACGCAAAGCAACAACTGCTATCCCTACAGAGCCATGATGGAGCTGATTTTGAATTACAGCGGTGACACCCTGAGCACCCAGTTCACGGCGGGGGGCTTCCATAAAGATACCTCTGGCCTGATGGAGGAAACTCTTCTCACAGATGCCGGAAACAGGGGATTTAGAGCGAGGGCTGCTCTAACCGCCGGCAGCCCCAAGTGGGAACTGATGGGGCCTCTGCACAGCGATTTGTTCTTTCAGGATAAAATGCTGCTGAATGGTGTGGATGTGAAAATTAAACTCACCCACACCAAGGATGCATTTTGCCTGATGAGTGCCAACAGACAAGAGAATTACAAACTGCATATTTTGAACGCCGCCCTGTTTGTGAAAAGGGTAAAAGTATCACCGGGTGTCCGCCTGGGGCATGCAGAAGCGCTGCTTACCGCTAATGCCAAGTACCCCATCGAGCGTGTGGGTATGAAGGTGTTCAGCATACCCGGAGGCAGCCTCGTATGCAACCAGGAAAACCTCTTCTTGGGCCAGCTACCTAAGCAAATCGTCATAGGCTTTGTTGACAATGCTGCTTTTAGTGGAGACTACACCCGAAACCCCTTCAATTTCAAACACTTCAACGTTAATTTTATGGCCCTATATGTTGATGGGGTCCAAGTGCCATCTAAGCCCCTCCAACCCAATTATGCCGAGGAGCAGTGTGTCAGAGAGTTCATGCAGCTAGTACAAGTGACGGGAAAAGAAATGAAAGACCAGGCCCTTCTAATTAATCGCAATGAATTTTTGAATGGGTATACCTTGTACGGATTCGACCTGTCTCCAGGACAGAGCTGCGCTGACCACTATTCTCTAATAAAAACAGGAAACCTCAGAGCTGAGATCCGATTTGCTATTCCCCTACCAAATACTATTAATATGATCCTGCATGGAGTGTTTGACAATGTGATTGAAATCAACCACAGCAGAAACATTCTCTTTGATTATATGTGAAGATGAACACGGGACAGATATCGCGGCTATTATATCGGAACAAGTCTTTTCTAGACGTATACCCCAGTGATCTGCTTCCAAAGAGATTCCTCGCCAAAAGGCCTGTCGGACTAGTGGTGAACACCCACCCTCACCATTTACCGGGAGAACATTGGATAGCTATCCACCTGCCACCGGAGGGTCCAGGATAATTTTTTGATTCCTACGGCATGGCCCCTGATGATCCCCGCCTCCCTAAGACCATTGCAGAGTTTTTAGAACACCAGACCGAGGAGACGGTGTTCCAACAGAAACAGCTGCAGCACCCCCAGGCAGTGACCTGCGGGTACCACTGCGTGTTCTTTTTAGAAAGCAGGGCCAGGGGATTATCCTTTGACCAGATTTTAAAGCTGTATTCTGATGATGTTTTAAAAAATGATCGGATGGTCATAAGGTTTATCAGAGACAGAAGAACCCAGCTATACCAGAAGCCTTACAGCTTGTTTCAACATGTCCAGACTTGCTTCCCCCTATGTAAAAATCAATTGTAAAACTGATACAATAAAAGAGAGAGACCGATTTATGATTCAATGTTGTGGCATTTATTTATTTATTTACACAGGCTAGAAAGTTAGCCATTCAGGTTTCTTAATGAGGGCTGATGAAGGGGACTCAGGGATGGTTTCCAGCTTTAACCATGGAGGTCTCTTGAATGATCTTTTTGTTCGGGAACGGGGTGTCGTTGGTGGTAAGGAGAGTATTTTCAAGTTCTCTACTGTTTGTCTAACATCCATATTTCCCACAAGAGAAGTGGGTATATTTAGCTCTGCCAGAGCTTTCAGAAAGATATCCCATCCTTTGGGTTTCCTCTTCTCAGGGACAGTGTTAGAATGAGTGATGCCTCTGATCAGATCGATGATATTGGACCCAGGCAGGGCTGCTCCTCTATACAGAAATGTTCCTCGCTCATCCCACGAAGAGATGTCTTTATGCTGGCTTAATTTGTTTAGCAGAAGCTCAGCATTTTTCCTATAGCGACCGTGGACACCTTCCAAAATCTCTTGAATGGAGGCATCTTTTTAAGGAGGAGCTGGGGTTGGTGGTGATGGTGGTGGTGGTGGTGGTGGTGGTGGCAGAAGATGGGGGACAATGGGATTTTTCTCCATTTCACCAATCCGGTTTAGGGTCAGATAACGCTGTAGAACACCTGTGTAGAGCTTAGCCTTCTCATATTCAGTCAAGTCTGTCCTTAAGAGAATATCTCGCATGTCCGAGTCCAGGCGCCTAACCACCGTGTTTCTGATATTTTCTGGCTCTCCTCGCAGGGTTTCCAATTGCTTACTGGGAACCAGATACATTTTCTCAGCATATTCCATCTTTACTTTGTGAGCAGGCTGGTCAGGAGAGGGATAGCAAAACGAGCAAGGGTCCTATGAAGCCCCTGCTCTGCTCAATGAGTTGCTTTTTCTTTTTTAGTGACAGCTTTTTATTGCTTAGCTGCTTGATGAAGGTCTTCCGCTTTTTCAGGACCTTAAACTGTGCAGGCTTCAGGGGGACGTTACCTTTGACAGTATTAAGGGCTATCTCAGCAATAGCCGCTATGAGACTCTCAGAAGCCCCGCATAAAATGGCTCTTCTCTGCTTGGGACCAGCTTTAATAAGAAGTTTCAAGAGGGCCCAGTTTTTCTTTATATTGGCAGACATGCTGATGTTGCTGCAGCTGTCAACGCTGGCTTAAAAATCCACTATGTAGGAATCAGCGCCTTTTATAAGTGCCTAAAGGCTTTTTTGGAACATAGACTGCCGGAAGATCAGGTGGAAAAAGGCCTGTTCGTAATCTATGTGTTTCAGGAGTTGCTGCTTGCAAATCTATCAGTAAGAAATGATAGGGCTTCAGGGTTGCATCATTAAAAGCATCCAAAAAAAAGGCTGTGTTTTTAGGATACATTTGGCGAGCCAAAATCGATATTTGCAATTTGTCTCTGGGATTCTTAAAGACCACTATATATTTAGCATTAAGGCTGATTGTTCGCCCCTGCTTCCCGGAGCAGAATAAATTTTGTACTACATATATGATACTTAGATTTTTATGGTGACACAGCTTTGTAAAAGCCACCTGAACAGATTCATTTTCACAAGCTTTTTCCATTAAGTCATCCAGTATCACCAGATTAACTTTATTGACAGGCAATAAAACATCATCATCCAAAGTAAGAGGTAAGCCTTCCACAAAGCGAATAAAGGGATATTTAGACAACAGTTCCTTATACAAAGGCTGCCAGCATGAATAGAACCATACAATATTATTTGGTTTGACAGAAAGCACATGATCAGCATGCATCAATACATTTTTAATAAAGTAACTTTTCCAACAATTGCTAGGTCCTGACAAAATCATTGAGAAAGGATGCTGTAAGCGGGTATGCATATTTTCAATAGCCGTAGGGTAAAGTTTTGAAATCATCCACAATGACCCTTTTATCATAAACAACCCTCTGCGTTTTCCTGATGGGCTTGGTTTCTATCAGAAATTGATTTTTATTCCTAACAATTCCGTTTTGTTCCACTACTATCTCTTGACGGGGCTGACCAGCTCTCTCTGAGACATATGAAAAAACCAAATCTTTCAGGCTGTTAAAGGTAATCTTCTCACTGTTGGCTGAATTCAGCGTGATCCCTTTAACCTTTATACAAACAGAATTATCTGATAGCCTGTAGGCATAGCTTTTGGGCCCAGCCGCCACGAACTCTGTAATGTGTTGATCTGAAGGGACCTCGCTTGTCAGATCTCCTAAGTAGTCCCCCAACTCAGGAACCCAGTCCCCTTCCCGGCTCACAAAAATGACGGAATCTGTATCATGATATAAACAGTTTCGGTCTAATTTCTGAATAAGATTATAAAGTTGAACTCTAGCAAAACTGGTAGTGAAAGCTGCAATGAACACATTGGTGTTAGAAGGTGGCACTATCCTGGCTTTATTTTGCTTCCAACTTACACACACAGCCTCGTCATCTATAAAATCAAATGAGGATACTTCATATTTCTCAGAAAAGAGAAGTTGGAAAAGATAATTTGGATCCCTCACAATTTCTGTATTTGGGAGATTCACCCTCTGGGCAAACTTACCCCATAGAGAATTTAAAAACAGTTTAGCAATCTGTCTTTTGGCTGGATTCTTACGTATCTCCCCAGCATCAAGTTTTATGCCCTCCTTATCATAATAAGACTGAATATACTTGTTTTTATCTTCATCAGTCACGCACCAATCGGGATAGCCTGAAGCTTCTTGTTTCCGCTTGAGGTGCATTTTAATGTACTCTGAAAACGTCTCAGATCTTTCTTTAAAATGCCATACTTCAAAAATTTTCAACAGCTTATAGCCTGTTTTGAGAGCCAAATCCAATTCTATAGTGCACCACGTGCCCTCTAAAGCTCTTTCCTCATCACTGTGTGAACACTGTCCTAACTGTCTGTTCTCTGCACAGGTGCTGCAGAGAGGGAACATTAGCTTACCTCCTATTTTTACGGGCAAAACAGGAAAATACAGCTTCCTAGGGGGTACCAGCCTCACTTTAGCCAAGCCAAAATAGTTTTCAAGATCTTGAAAATCCTCATAGATGATGGTTGGGTGGCCAATTGGGTAAGGTTTCGTCTTATTGACAAAAGGGTATAGACTGGTAAAGTCGTAATAGTGTATCCGCTCCCCAGGCTGGGGTTTGTAATAGAGGCAGATGGCATTGGTTCGGCCTCCATAGACCGCATCTCTGGGGCAGAGCGGCTCTGGGAACTTGGCTGCTGTAAGAAAGTTTTGAAGAGTGGCTTCTGTTTTGGTCATAGAAATCCACTCATGTTCCCAAATAGTTCTAATTTCAAAACCACATTTTTTCAAATACTGAAGCTTCCTCTGAGTAGCGTTGTAAAGAAATTCATAAGAGGAACCTGTCAGAGGATTTCGATCAGCTAGGGAATAACATTGCCTGCACCCATGAAAAAAGCAGCCGAAATACTCAAAGGCAATTTTTTGGTTATTTACAAAGGCATAGCCATCTAGGAAATAAGAACCAACCTGTACTTCCCCACCCTTTAAGGCATGCCTGATATGTATCTTTTCTGTATGTTCAATGTATGTCAGCCACTGAATGGAAGCAGTGGAGAACCTTTTAACCATGCCATGGTAATCCCTAGGGTCAGGGATGGCAATTGTTTCAGGCTTGAGAAAACAGAACCTGTACATTTTCAGGCAGACGCTAGCTAAGGTGAGATTCTGAAAAGGATCTATAGCTGTGACCTGTTGTTTGTAGTTACCATTCTTGTCTTCTATGAACTCCTCCGTTCTAGTCATAGAAATTATTTCATCTCTGTATCGAGTACAAGCCTCTTCCAGAATTTTAACATCCTGTTTACAATAATACTCCAATTCTTTCTGTAAATCGAAAGGCCTGTTCAAATTCTCATTGTGCCACTTTAAAAATTCCTCCTTCTCTTTAGGTTTCATTGTATCAACACCATAAAAATGGGGGGCCGGTAAGGGCCCTACATAGTTTTGGTTTGCAGCTGTGTTAAAAAAAATGAGGGAAGAAACTTTTCACAGATTCAAAACCCAGACAGGATGGCAGCTTGGCTAGGGCCATTGGTAAATGATTAAGAGAGTCAATGAAGGTGATTTTCAGACTGTTCAACACGACAGCCTGGATTTTGCCTCCTTGCGTAATTAGGTCAGGATCGAGTTTTTGTCGAATGAGCTCTCTAACGATAAAATAGCTATCATAAGCTTTCGCGTTATGTGCGATAAAAACAGAATTCCTGAATGATGCTTTTTTTGTGAAGGTCTCAATGAATTCTGAAACACAATTTCCCCCCCTGAAGCTCCATTCCTTATTATAATGGGGCCATTTTCTTTTAGTTTTAAAAATGGGGGTTGTCTCAGACCTCAGTGACCGAGCATGAATAAAATTCGGAATATGGGTCCCCGTGTCTTGCATGGCCTCCATGTCAAAAAAGACAATTCTACTATTCACTACAGGTCTTGGCAGCTTCTGCATAAAGCAGAGATGTTCTCTTCCCCCCTCAAGGATAATTTTACATATTCTACAGCGCTTCCCTGGGCACCGGCCATCATGATTTGGCCTAACATAGCTTTGACACCCCCTGCACCATTCGCAGGGGACACAAAGCTCCGGTTGCTCCAAAGCATGATTCAGGTGTATATGCAAACATGTTTGCGATTTACAAAGTATTTTGCAAATATCACAATGGATCAACCCAAAATTATCATAGGTACAATCTCTCCTTCTACATGACCCACACATGTACAAGCAGCTATGATTTTTATCATATAAAGCATGGCAGAGACTGCAATAATTTTTTGAACCAAAAAAGCTCTTACATTTTTAATTCCATAAAAATGATTTTCGTGGAAAAACATAAAACAGGTTTTAGAATATCTAGGCTCATCTGTTTTAAACAAAGCCCATCCTTTTTCTCCCCATGAAACAACTTGAATATTAATTCTTAAATGCTGCTCCAGTACAGGTAGATCTGAGAAGGTTACCTTCCTATTATAAGCCCACCCCAGATCCATATGTAATTTTTTAGCATCAGCTAACAGTTCTGCATCTGTACGATCCTCTACATCCAAAATTCCCAATAACCCCCCTGCAAAACACAAGTTTTGTCCTACACAATTGAAATCTATTAAAAAGCGCCTCTTCATCTCCACAATTTTGCTAGATGGAATAGATTTAAGAATTCTGCATGCGCCCCCTCGTGGAGCACGTATGACAGTGATAAAAAGCCTTAGACCCGAATCTATGCAGATCTCAGTGTTGCTTTGCAAGAGGTTTTCAATATTATTTAGGAAGTCTTCAGCATTAAAGTTATCTCTTCCTCTCCTAAGAGAGAAAAGAGGATTTCGCAGAACTTGTGATTCTAACCTCATCTGAACAACATCTCCAGCTTCCAAATTACTCAAAAAGCTGTCAAGGAGGTCTTGAATGGCAGAGTGTAAAACTTCCACAGCCTGTGAGAATGAGCTTATCTGATCCAGATTATGAAACCTGAATTCATGTGTATAAACACTGGCATTGAATCTGGGGATTGTTCGGTGCCAAGTTGTGACATTCTCCACATAGACACCAGGGGGCCTCTGTTCCTGCTGGAGGGGGGCCATGGAATTGCTGTGTGAAGAGCCTGTGTGAAGGGGGCCTGCAGGGACTGGCTCTTCTTCCTCTTGATCAGAGGAAGAGCCGGGGCTCCCAGGGGAGAGAGGGGGGTTTGGATTACTCTCATTATTATTATTATTATTACCTCCTCCCCCCCATTGCCAAGAACTGAAGCCCGCAGGGCTATGTGGAGAAAGACTGTGGGGAGAGACTGCCTCTGAAGGGGAGGAGGAGGAGGAGGGGGAGGAGGAAGCAGACACATCTTCCAGGGTTATGATGTCACTAGGACAGCCCCATTGCATGTTGGGATTCGTAGTCCCGCACTCTAAAATGGCTGCCCCCAGGCTTATGTTGGCACATGGCCAGTCCCTTTGCATGTTGGGATTAGGGACTGGCTCTCCTTGCTCCTGATCAGAGCGGTGGCTCCCAGGGGAGAGAGGGGGGCTTGGATTACACTCATTATTATTATTATTATTATTATTATTATTATTATTATTACCTCCTCCCCCCCATTGCCAAGAACTGAAGCCCACAGGGCTATGTGGAGAAAGACTGTGGGGAGAGACCGCCTCTGAAGGGGAGGGGGCGGAGGAGGGGGAGGAGGAAGCAGACACACCTTCCAGGGTTATGATGTCACTAAGACAGCCCCATTGCATGTTGGGATTCACAGTCCCTCCCACCAAAATGGCTGCCTCCGAGGAAGCATGGAGAGGAGATCCCCCACAGTTTTCAGATTCTTCAGCAGCAGCGGTTGTTGAGGTATGGCCTTGGTGTTTTTCTGAGGGTGGGAAGTCAGGGCCGGAACCATGTCCATTTTCTCCCTCTCCTTTCAGAAATGGAGAAAACTCATCAGGAGAGGCTTCAGGGGTCTCTGAGGTGGCGCCATCCAAAAGGCCATCAGGGCCGGGAGCTGGTGTGAGCTGGTGGCTCCTTGTAGATGTAGAGTTTTCAGCCCCTTTTGCAAGGCTACAAGGCACTGAAAACTCATCAGGAGAGGCTTGAGGGGCTGCACCATCCAAAAGGCCATCAGGGCCGTGGCTCCTTGCAGATGCAAAGTTTTCAGCTCCTTTTGCCTTGAAATCCTCAGCTTCCCCCCACCCCCTTTCCAGACACACAGACTTTAGAGGATATTTGGGCCCCTGGCTTACAAACTGAGAGGCATCCATTACATTTCCACCTTTTTCCCTTAAAAATGCACACACGCAAGATTTAAACATTTTTTTAATTTTTGAAATTGTATTTTTGACCTCTTGTTTGTATTTCGGTCTTGAAGGGTTAGCCACTATCAGATCTTTAATTTTTTCTAGCTGTTTTTTCAAAGCATTCACTTCAATATCATAAGACTCGATTTTTTACATGATTAAATGATAATCTTCCAGAAGAGAAAGTTTATCATTATCACCTGAAGCATTTTCTGCTTCTTCATCATCATCATCATCTGCTGATTCAAGGTTGAGAGCGGTGCCAGTGGCTTTTTTCCCAGAATCAGAGGGGGCAGGTGGCGGCTGAGAGGTGGAAATAGGATTTCCAGCAGATGCTATTTCCTGGGGAGTATTCTCTTGTCTTGCCGCAGCCTTACGCGGATCCCTGCCACGGTTGGAGCTGCCTCCATCCGAACTTTTAGGGGCAGTTGATGCATTTTTCGCTATGGCTGGTGGATTTGAAGCTGCCTTTCCTGCTGCCCCTTGCTCTAATTTCGTGACAGTTGCTGAAGCCCTCCTTTTTTTCAGTTCTTGATTACTACTCGAAGGTACAGATGATGTCAAAGCTGGGTTAAGCGGGTCATATTCATTTTTGCTGGAAAAATCTACATTAAAAATAAATAAATACATGAAATGGTCACTCGGACAGCCTTTTAAGTCAACATTTCACAGTCTTGCCTTTCTCAAAACTGCTCCTAGCCCCATCACCACCCTCATCATTTGCAAACAGATGCAAAGCACTCACAACAATGGTAACTACATTTTTCCATGCTGGAAGGGAGAATACACAAACTTACCTTGAGTAAAACTCTGCCATTTTTGTTGACTAGGATTTCTGCGTCCCACATTGTAATGACCTGGAAATATTACAGGAAAAAATATAAATAAATAAATAATAGGGGGGAAATGTTCACCATACCCCCCAGCACCCTCAAAATCCTTCCCCCTCCTCTTTCCCCCAAAGGGTCCCATGCCCCCCTTGGGGAACAGTTAAGAACATTTACCTAAATTTTTGCCAGGGGTAGCAGGCCTGCTGTTCATGATTTTATTCTGGGTAGCTGCAGGTTCTTCAAAAATGGATGTCAAATCCACCATATCTTCTGAATGAGAAGAATTCAAACAATTATTTAAGGGTCTTTCTAGTCATAACTCCAACCCAAACCCCAGACAGGACAGAGAGAAAATAATGATACTTACCATCAGATATGTAATCAAAATCAGCATCCATCATTTAAATTCTTACTAAAATAGAAAATAATAATCGCATTTAATAATAGCATTTAATAATATCTATTCTTCTGTAGACACACACACACACACACACAATGGGAAGGAGGGACCCCCCAGCAGCCCCCCAGCCCCTCTGGAAGCCATGGCTCCGAGGACCCCTTGCAGCCCCCAAGCCCCTCTGGAAGCCCTGGCTCAGAGGGCCTCTTGCACCCCTAGAGGGGCCCATGCAGCCCCCCCAGCCCTTCTAGAAGCCACGTTGGAAATCAGCAGGGATGGCCCTAGGAAACCCCCCCTCCCCATTATTCACAGAAATCCGATCATACTCACCAGCGATATGAAGAGCCCTGAAGCAGTATTCACTCAGATGGGTAGGCCTGAGACAGAATGGCCCCTTGGACCCCCTTTTTTATGCTGTTTCTTTCAAAGGACCCCTCCCTTGAAACATTCACCCATTGGACCATTTAAACTTTGCTAATTTTTGGAAATTCTGATTGGGTCATTTAAAGCAAAAAACGGCCTCAACATGGTGATGTTCTATTGACATATTTTGCTCTGAACACCGAATATGTTTAGGACTGATAAAGATGTTTTTTTCTAAGGGCACACCTCCCTCCTGCACCTCTCCCTGTGGAGGCTTTAATAACCCCAGAAAAATATGGGCCTGTTTAGAAAAATTAAATTTCATATTGTAAATATGAATTTTAAAATTTAATAAGGATTTCCTGCATGTCCATTGAGGGGTGGACTAGATGTCCCTGTGGTCAGTTATACTTTGCCTGCCTGCCTGGCTGGCGGGAGCAGGCTAAACCCTGCTTTTAGCGCCATCTGGCTGATAAAACTATTCTTTTGCAAATGAGGAGGGAGAAGGGGGAGGGTTCCTTCTCCATTAGAAAGGGTTTTTAAAATTCATTTTTAAAAGGTTTCTTCTCATTTTGAGGGAAATACTAACTATTTTCTTTCTTTTATTGAAATTGTCCCACAAACATTTCTAGCCTAGCCTTAAAATGGTACAAAATGCAATTTTAAAACTCTATGCCATGCTCTTTTTGGTAACCAGCTTATTCCTTTGTGAAATAGGAACCCTTGTAAAACAGAGGATGTTTCGTTAAGATGTATGTCCTTTCTTCCTTAAACAGTTCTTCTTTTTATTATTTACCACCTCCAGTATCCAAAAACTTATGCCACATGTTTCATTTTGTTCAAAATGGATTAAACAGGGGGACCCCTCTTCTTTTATTTCTCATAGTGGCCAGATGTTTGAAAAAACTTCCCATATATTTTTTATGCATTTACATTGGATTGCATAATTACAAAAGTGCTTTTTTGAGCCACACAGTTGTGAAATCCATTCATTGTGGTTGTGTAGTTTACATTATACACAGAGTTGCCCCAAACCCAGTGCTACTGGATTTTTTATTTGAGATCCTAAAAGTATGAACCTTGTATATATATCTATATAGATATAGATAGCTGAAAGTCATTTATAGGAACTTGTAAATTTCTATTGGCATGGCTTAGGGTGATCAGACATTATTTAACATCACAAGGGGGGCCTAGGGAGGGAAGGGGGGGCGCATCAGCTTTCTCTGTTACTTGTTACCTCATTTGTTGTTTTACCAGCAAAGGGTTCTACACACAGATGGCATTTAACCACTTTTGACAAAAGCTCATTTTGTGAGAATATTTATACCTTTAGCATTTTTTTAAAAATGTTATGTTATGTTTAAAGAAACAATGGTTCTGTTTTTTCAGCAGCGTAGAAGGCCTTCAGATAGATGCTGCTCCTTGTAAATTTCCACTCCTGAAGTCAGAGGGCTGGGCTCTTTGCCGGCCACCATGTGCTGAACAGATAAGAAAATGTTCGGCCACCCCACCCATTCCACCCCCTTCCACCCCTTTTTAAAACAAGACACATTTTTAAAATAATGATAGTTTTATTTATATTTTAAAAGCAGATTAAATAGAATGCTCTTTCTTCTACTACTTTTTTTCCTCTTCTGCTCCTGAATTGCTGGAATTTAGACAGAAACACGCCACGCAGCATTTTGAATTTTTAGAGATCTCCACTGTGACTTCTCCTGTATTAAAATTCCCATCGACTTTGGTCTGTTCAGCTTCTTCATCTTTTCTCTATCATTAAAACAAAAAGAAAAAAAAGGATGTTAACACACACACACACACAGAGAATTACAGAGAGCCTGCTTATTTTCTCTCAATATCATATTTACCATGCTTAAGGGTCTCATTTCTTCATAAATGGCCTCCTCCTCATCTTCGCTGCTCGTTGGGAGTATGTAAAATTCTTCATCATCATCATCGCTGGAGATCTCGGCATTATAGCCATCATCCTCTTGTAAACACCTCAAACAATCAGGATGAGCTTCACATAACCATCTTTCAAAATGGTTCCTCAAATTTTTAGGAAAACCATAAATCTTTTTTTCAATTATCAGCTTTGTGGTTGCTTCATATAGTTTGCGAAGTTCTTCAATCATTGTCTCAAGGTCTCTCCCCCTCCTCTTAATTCCTCTCCTCTCAGGCTGAGCCATAGGAGAATCCGGCGGAGAAGTCTGGGTGCCCACTTCCTTTACAGATGATGGGGGTCTCTCGAGCACTGCCTCTGTGGCCTTTTCTGTTGCCGCAAGGGAATCCAGGGGAAAAACCTCTATGCCTTCTGCTTTTGCAGCCGTGGGGGGCCTCTCGGGCATGGCCTCTGTGGCTTTCTCCACTGCCACTGGGGAATCCGGGGAAGAAGAAACCTCTGGACCTTCTGCCTCTGCAGCCGAAGGGGATCTCTCAGGCATCGGTGCCATTGCAGGTAGGTAGCCCCAAAAGCGCTAGCAGGCGTTAGCAAGGCGGTAGTCGAGGTAGCGGGGGTGAAGTGCGGAGCTCTGGGACTCCCTCATATACCCCAGCGCCGCAGGGCGGTGGTCCCTTCATCTGAAACTCCATTGGAGGGGCTCAGAAGCGTAGGACATTTGCACCAATCAGCACCAACAGTGCTGTCCTTTGGGCCAATCCGCTTCTCTCAAAAGCGTGCCGTATTTTGAAAACACACCCCCAGGGGAGGGGCGAGCGGTAGCGGATTGGACGGCGCGCCTTTCTGAAGCTCAGAGCGCAACACACCTCTGAACCGTTCACTTCGGGAGCTCGAGACGAGTCCGGAGACATGTCACAACCACCCCGAAAACTAAAGTCGGTGCAGAAAAAATGGCTGCCGATTGCCACCTTCGAACACGGCTTGCGGCTATACCGTCGGATGGAGAGGTATGGGAGCTGCTCCTAGTGGTCGGGGGCCCCAAGACGAATCAGCAGAGGGGGTCACACAACCCCCAAAAAACAACTTTTGCAAAAAACAAAATGGCCGAACTTTTGGGGTTCAGGGGGACCTCTGACTGAACCCCCCAAAAATGACACCCCAAAAATTGGCACCCCAAAAATTGGCACCCCAAAAAATCAGCACCCCCAAAAATTGGCACCCCAAAAGTGGCACCCCCCCAAAAATTGGCACCCCAAAAATTGACACCCCAAAATCTAGAACCCCCAAAAGTGGCACCCCAAAATCTAGAACCCCCAAACCTAGAACCCCAAGATGCTGGCACCCCAAAACCTAGAACCACCCCAAAAACAGGGAGGCAGGACTAAGACCCAAAACGGGGGCGGAGCACCTGTCACTTTTGATTTGATGAAAGGTGGGGGTATTATACTACTGTCCTGTGCCCAATTTATCATATGTTGTTTTATTGTTTCTTCTTCCAAATTTTCTTCTAACAACAATTTATATATTTTTGATACAGTATGTTGTGTTTCATAGGCCAAAATTTTTCCAAATTGAGTTTCTTCCTGTTCTAATTGATTTTGCTTTGTATCCATTTTAAATCTTTCCAGCATCTGTCTATATAAAAAGCAATTGCATTTTAAATTTTCGCTCATTCATTCTTCCATTGTTTTAAATCTGTACCACCCTTTTTGCATTATTAAGAGGTCATTATATGAAATCCATCCTCCTTCTTTCATCCTTTCTCTTCTATAAAAGGCTTCGTTTGTTGATGTCCATTTTGGTATTTCAGATACAAAAATTCTTTTGTATTTTTTTCAGACCCTTAATAATGATCTTCTTATATAATGGTTGTTAAATTCTCTGTTTTCCTTAACCTTGTCATAAATCAAATACGCATGCCAGCCGTATGGTAGATCATATCCTTCCAGCTGTAAAAGCCGTTCTTTCTTTAGTAAGATCCAATCTTTTATCCAGTCTAGACAGCAGGCGTGAAAATATAATTGTAGGCTTGGTATGCTGAGTCTTTAATTTCTTGCAAAATTTTCATCTTGATTCTGAGCTTCTTTTTGTTCCATATAAATTTAGACAAGTCCATTTCCCATTTTCCAAATGGTACGTTGTTTGTTATTATTGGCAGTGATTGGAATAAAAATATCATTTTCAGCAGTACATTCATTTTAATTGTTGACATCCTGCTCAACCAGGATAAATTTAATTTAGACCATTTATCTAGATCTGTCTTTATTTCTTGCCATATTTTCCCATAATTGTTTTTAAATAATTCTGTATGTTTGACTGTAATATATATTCCCAAGTACTTTACTTTGTTTTTTATTTAAAAGCCTGAGCGTTGTTGAAGTTCTTCCTTTTCTTTTTTTTGACATATTTAAGACTAGCATATTTGTCTTTTTTTCATTTATTTTTAGCCCCGCTATTTTACCATACTCCTCAATTGTTTCCAATAATGGTGTGACACTTTCAAGTGGATTGGACAGAGTAATGACCATATCATCCGCATATGCCTTGATTTTATATTCAAATTTCTTAATCTTTATACCACTTTATTGATTCTTTTTCTCTGATTTTATTGCAAAGTATTTCCAAAACTACGATAAATAATAGTGGCGACAGGGGACAGCCTTGCCTTGTACCTTTTTGTATTTGACACTTTTCCGTTTTCTCTCCATTAACTAATATTTGAGCACTTTGTTCTTTGTAGATAGCTTCTATCCATTTTAAGAAGTTTGGCCCTATATCTACCTTTTTCATTGTTTCTATTAAAAATTCCCAGTATACGTTGTCAAACGCTTTTTCAGCATCCAGGAAGATGAGCGCTGCTTGCTTGTCTGGTCTTTTATTATAATATTCAATAATATTAACTATGTCACTTATATTTTCTTTCATATGTCTACCGGGTAGGAAGCTGACTTGATCTTCATTAATCCAATTGTTTAATGTTTTCTTTAGTCTTTCTGCCAATATTGTCATAAAAAATTTGTAATCTGAATTTAATAAAGCAATTGGTCTGTAATTTCTTGCTTCCTGTATTTCTTTTTCTTCTTTGGGGATCAGAGTTATATATGAAGTTTTCCAAGTTTCTGGAATTCCCCCCTCTAAAGTTGGATTCATTGTAATTTGTAGTGGGACTGCTAACTGATTTGCAAACTTTTTATAAGCCGTCTGGACCTGGTGTCTTTCCTGGTTTTAATTTTCCAATTGCTTGTATTACTTCCGTTACTGAGATTTTCTTATTCAATTCGATCCTTTGTTCCTCATTGATTTTCAATATTTTTTTTGTCTGTCCATAAATTCCTTAATTTCTTCTTTCTGATTTTTTTGAGTAAATAACTCTTTGAAATATCTATAAAAAATGTCCTTTATTTCTTTTTGTTCTGTGAATATTTTCCCACCTTTTATCTTCCAAATTATCTTCTTTTCTCTATTATTAGATGTGTTTGGAATATTCAGTCATAGTTGAATAGTTGGTACACTGTAGTTCTTTTAATGGTAATGTTTCTAAACTGCTGCTTTTAATCATTTCTGACTGCACATGTTCAATTATTAACCCTTGGTTAAATATACAGACTGATTTCATATTCAGTTGTTATTGGAATTATTGGAAACAAATACATACTTTGTTTTGTCTCCTCCAGTTAGCTGGGCACTTATTTCGGGAAGGCCTGCCAGAAGATATCCATCTTTACTGCCTTTTTAAAGGAAACAAGAGTGGTAATAAGACGGATCTCGTCCAGCAGGCCATTTCATAGTCTGGGAGCGGTCGCAGAAAAGGCCCTCTGGGAGGTCTGCGAGAGCCTGGTCTTCATGGGCTGCAGCAGGTTCCTCCCAGAGGACTGAAGTGCGCGGGGGGATCATAAGGGGAGAGGCGGTCCCTGAGATAAGATGGCTCCAAGCCAAGTAGGGCTTTAAAGGTTAAAATCAACACCTTATAAAGCAGCTTCATTTATATACCACTTCATATTGCACTATGGGATGTCTACGCGGTTTACAACTGTAAGCCCATTGCCCCCCAACAGTTGGGTACTCATTTTAGCGACCTCGGAAGGATGCAGGTCTGAGTCAAGCCTGAGCACTGGCTAGTATTGAACTCGAAACCTTGTGGTCTATGAGTGAGTGGCTGCAGTACAGGCATTTAACCACTGCGCCACCAGGGCTCTATTATACTGTGCCCGGAGACTGATCGGCAGCCAGTGGAAGGATTTAAGCACAGGTGTTATATGCTCCATCCTAGATGTTCCAGTAATTAACCTGGCTGCCATGTTTTGTACCAGTTGAAGTTTCCAGATTAGGCACAACTAGAGTGTGTTACAGTAATCCAGACGTGAGGTTACCAAAGCATGTACCACAGTTTCCAGATCCCTCATGTCCAGATAAGGGCGCAGTTGGCGTATCAGCCGAAGCTGATAACAGGCTCTCCTGACCACCGCATTCACCTGACTAGTCATATGAAGCGACGAATCTAGTAGTACCCCCAAATTGCGAACACAGTCCTTAGAGGAGAGTGTGACTCCATCTAGGACTGGAGACTGCATTCCCAAATCTGGTTTCGGGCCCACAACTGTCAGTACCTCTATTTTGTCTGGATTTAGTTTCAATCTGTTTTTCCTCATCCAATCCATTACCGCTCTGAGACAGTCATTAAGAGGAGAGATGCCATCTGAAGTCTGATCCGATGATCTGGTCATGGAGAAGTAAATCTAGGTGTCATCAGCGTACTGATGACACCGTGCTCCATGCCTCCGAATGATCTCACCCAGCGGTTTCATATAGATGTTAAATAGCATCGGGGACAGGATGGTGCCCTGAGGGACGCCAGAATTAAGCTCAATTTTGGAGGAGCAACTGTCCCCGAGCCTCACCCTCTGGGATCTGCCCTAGAGGAAGGAACGGAACCACTGCCAAGCAGTGCCTCCGATTCCTAACTCTCTCAGACGATCCAAGACGATGGAATGATCTATTGTGTCAAAAGACGCTGAGAGATCTAAGAGCACCAGCAGGGTCACACTACCCCTGTCGATGCCCAAGCGGAGGTCATCGGTCAGAGCAACCATGGCAGTCTCCACTCCATATCCTGTCCTGAAGCCAGTTTGAAATGGATCAAGACAATTGGTTTTATCTAAGACTGCTTGGAGTTGGAAAGCAACTGCTCTCTCAATCACCTTGCTTAAAAAAGGTAGCAAGGAGGACTTCCGCCCGACATGGCGTCCCGTTGAGAAGCTTTCTTTGTAGCCTCCCGAAAGCTTCCCTGGAAGCGCGGTTTCTGATTGATGAGAGAAATTGCAAGAAGACTCGGTAGTATCCCCTTGGAATTGGGGATCCGGACGTCTCTAATTGGGACTGATTGATCGGCTTGGAAGCCTTGGAGCCCTTGTATGGATCTTGATTCTACAAGAAGCTAAGAGGCTGGGAGCCTTCAACCCTAAGGGACCGCGGCCGCGCCTCCGATTATCCTTCTATATAAAGGACCAGGGATGCCATCAGGTTTTAAGTTATTTACTACTGGGATGAAGAGTGAGTAAAATCTATAGAAAATTGATTGTCTGGTACAGCCTTGGTCTCAAAACCTCTTAGATAGATTGGCCATTCAGAGACTTTTGAAACGTTATAAATTAAATATGGAGATTGGTTGGTTTCTTGCCCCGTTTTGAAGGGCATATGATTGTAAAGACAGAAGAAACCCTTACTGATAACTAAAGTCGAGGAAGTTTTTCCTAATTATCCTCACGGATTCTGGTCGGCACCGCAGAATTGATTGCTTTTGGAGGCTTCAGAACTGATGCTTGGAAATAGAAAATAATCAATAGAAAATAATCAAATAGAAGGCGGATTGGTTTGTTTCCCTGGGCTTGAGTAGTGGGAAGTGAATATTTGATCCTTGATTTTTGATCTCCCCGGAAGCGCTTATATTAAGCAAATAAAAATATATATCCTTCAGTTTAAAGAAAGAGTTAATATACTGACTGATAAGTTACCTTGGGAAGAGGCGTGGGAGGAATTTTTTGGAGGACGTGGAGACCTTGAGACCTTGAGACGTGGATTGGGAGACGGAGGAGGGGAGAGGAGAGGAGAACGCTGGCCCCACCCCACCCGAAGCGAGAGAAGTGGAGAGAGTCGAAGGGTTCAGTTCGGGTTAAGACTGCGCATACCAGGAAGTAACAAGTAACTGAGACCATAGATACAAGGGGACAGACTGGCGCAGGGAACTTAAAGGCTACCATAGAGAGCAATAATAATCAACAAGCAGAGAGTTGAACGGTCTCCTGGAGGACTAAAGCGTAAATATAAGGCGGAACTGAAGAGACTGGTGGCTAGAGTGGCTCTCTGGAAGACCCGATCATAGAGAAAAGACGCGGAACAAGAGAAGCGAAAGAGGAATTTTTGTAAAGACTCGAATAAAGAAATACTGGGCTTTGGGGGGCTTGATTTCCAGTGCAAATAGGAATTTACGCAGGTAAAAAGGGAGCGTAGTATTAATATAGGCCTCAAATTGAAAATTATTATGCTGGGGGTGGGGGGTACTTTTTTCTTTCCTTTCTTCAGAATACAACTATAGACTATTGAGTATTTAATTGTAAAAGTTAATAAATAATAATAATAATAATAATAGGATTTTTCCTGAAAGTTTGCCTGTAGTGTTAGTATTATTAATTATATAAATTTAAGAATTTAAGGTAATATAGAATATTAATATTAGTAAAATTTTGAGGGGTGGAACTTCTAACAAATAAGGCTTCAAAATATGGAATTGATGTATTGTCTTGGATTATTATTTAAGAAATAAGTTGATTGTATGTGTGTGGGTTTATAGAATAAGAAGGACAGTATTGTCAGGATATTTTTAGTAAGTTAATTGGATTTTATAATTTATATATTCATTTTCTTCTAGGTTAATCAAAGGGTAAAACTCATTTGGAATAATTCAGAATAAGGGCAGTTGCTTATAATTGTCTTTTTTCTCTTTCTCTTTCCATTATATACAGATAATTGTTCTTTTACTATATTTCTTGATTCAATTAGTTGTAAAAGATGATATCTAGAAGTCAAACAACTAAAATACAAGCCCCGACGCAGCTCAGACAAGCTTCAATGGACCAATCTAAATATATAGACCCTAATCCAAGTTTATTGGATGAAATTCGTAAATGCATCTGGCAGGAGATGCAAGATTTCAAAGCGGAGGTCCGTCAGGAAATTAGGGCGGAGCTCCAAGAAATAAACCAATCTATTGACAAATTAACGGGAGAGATTTCCGCGGTGAAACGTAGAGTCGGCTCTTTAGAATATAGAGATGATAGGTTGGCAGAAGAGCTAGAGGACATAAGGAAAGTAAGAGAACTAGATTTGGACGATAAGGCAATGTGGGAGCAAAAACTTAAAGAAAAATGTATTAAAATCAGAGGCTTGCCTGAACTCAAAAGTGAGAATTTGATGGAAACTTTGGTCCCTAAATTAGCGAACTTTATAAAAGAAAAAGAGGAATTGTTTTATCAAGAAGTAGATAGGATCTTTCGATTAAACTCAATAGTGGCTAGAAAGAAAAATCTACCACGTGATATTGTGGTTTACTTTGTTAAGAGACGGACGAGAGATTTGATTTTAAAAACACAAAATGACTCCCCTTTAATAATAGAAGGAAATACGGTCCAGATTCTGAAAGACATCCCTGCCCGTCTATTGAAGAAAATAAAAGAATATACATTCTTAACAGTCTCCCTAAGACAACAGGGTATTCCCTATAGGTGGAGTTCCCCAGAAGGTCTTGTATTTTGGTGGGGAAAGAGAAGAGTGGTAATAAAGAATATAGATGAAGCCCGTAGGTTCTGGGATTTAGAAGAAAAGAAAAGGAATCAAAAAGAAAATCCTAGACAGGATAAGGATAAAGATAGAGACCAAGGACTTCAGGGTCCTCAATCTGGCTCTAAGACGAAGACTAAAGAAAGGAAATCTAAGGCTGAACGAGATGAACTGGTGAAAGGGGGAAGGAAAAATAGTGACCTTGGAGATGATGAGGTCAATGATGAAGAAATATTAAATGATCCAGAGGATAGTTCATTGATTCATGAGGATGAGACAGATGGAGACTCGGACAAAGAATTGACACACTCATAGCAAAGTAAGTTGTGCTTCCTTAAAGTATACAGTTAAAGAAAAACTTTATTGGAATATAATCAAAATAAAAAAGCATGAATTACTTCAAAATTTTAACGTGGAATGTTTGTGGCTTAAATACTCCCCAGAAAAGGAAAAAAAATTATCATTATGTGCAAAAACTGAAAACAGACATAATCTGTTTTCAGGAAACCCATATTCGGTTGAAAGACTCAAAATACCTGGAAAATAAAAAATTAGGCAAAGCTTATATTGCAGCAGTCAATAAGAAAAAAAAAGGTGTAGTGGTCTATATATCTAATAATTTTGATTCCAAGCTGATAAAATCTGATCCAAATGGTCACTTCGTAATAGTGGAAGTAAATATTAAAGGGGAAAAGATCCTAATTGTGGGGATATACGCCCCCTTAACTAACAAGACAAAATTATTTGATCACTTATTAGATGAGGTTCACACAACAAATCATGATTCGATTATATGCTTAGGAGACTGGAATGGAGTAATTAATCCTCAAATTGATAGAACAGCTCCATCTCCTAGAAAAAGGAAAAATCAAGGTAAACTACCTAGAAGTTTTTTTGACTTTCAGGATAATTTAGTTTTAAAGGATATATGGAGGCTGTTGTATAATAATGCCAAGGACTACACTTACTTCTCTCATGTCCATTCGACATGGTCTAGAATCGATATGTATTTGGTTTCATCCCAGTTATGTAATAGAGTCTCCAGTGTTGAAACGTTGCCGGCAATTTGGTCGGATCATAATCCGCTAATTATGAGAATGAAGTTCTCTATCAAGGAATTTAGATGGAGACTGAACGACTTTATGTTAAAAAATGATGAGATTCTTAGGGAAGCCCAAGAACTTAAACTATTTTTTCAGGAAAATACCAATGCTGAGACTTCAATTGACATAATTTGGGATGCATCTAAAGCATACATGAGGGGGTTCTTTATGAAAAAAAAGTTCTGAATATAAAAGAATGAAAAGGAAAAAACTAAAAGAATTGGAAGGTGAATTGCAGAATTATGAGGATCAATTGAAAAATAATCCTAGACAGAAAAAAGTAAAGGAGGATATTCAAAGAATTCGAAATCAAATTTCTATATTAACTATGGAAGAAATAGCTAAGAAAATTAAATTTACCAAACAAAGATATTTTGAGTTTTCGAATAAACCTGGAAAACTCTTAGCAATGATTCTCAAGAAAGAACGAGAAAAACAAACAATTTTGGCATTACGAGAAGATCGTTTATTTACAACTCAAGATCAAATAAAAAGAATTATATCAACGTATTTTACAAACTTATATAAGAAACCTCAAGAGAATGGTAAAATTATTCAGAAATATTTAGATGAGAAAACTTTCAGTAAGATCCCTGACGCCTATAAAAAGCAATTAAGTAAAAAAATTGATGTTCAGGAGATAATCGACGCAATAAAAAGGTTAAAAATAGGTAAAACCCCTGGGCCGGATGGATTTATAGCTGATTATTATAAAAAATGTTGTAATCAATTAGTTGTCCCATTATAACAAACGATGAACGGTATACTCGAAGGAACGATCCCTAAATCTTGGCTAGAAGCTAATATTATTTTGATCCCAAAAGACAATAAAGATAAGCTAGATTCTAAAAATTATAGGCCTATTTCACTTTTGAACAATGATTATAAAATTTTTGCAATAATATTGGCAAATAGATTTAAAAGTTGGTTAACTACATGGATATCGGATGATCAGGCAGGATTTCTTCCAGGTCATATGATCAAGGATAATACGCGGCATTTGATTAATTTGATTGAATTACACAATAAAATGATTAATAAAAAATTGGCATTAATATTTGAGGATATAGAAAAGGCCTTTGATAGCTTAAGTTGGGAATTTATGAAAAACTTATTAGGGAAATTAGATCCAGGGGACAATATGTGTAAATGGATATCGGCAATTTATCAAAAACAGGAGGCTAGAATTATGATAAATGGAGAGCTTACAAAAGCATTAAGAATTGAGAAGGGAGTTAGACAGGGATGTCCCCTGTCGCCCCTCCTCTTTATTTTGAATTTTGAAATTTTATTGAATAGTCTTAGAATAAATGAGAAAATACAGGGGGTAAGAATAAAAGGAGAGGAGTATAAAGTCAGAGCATTCGCCGACAATTTGATGATATCGTTGGCGAAACCATGTGAAGATATAATATGTTTATTTAATGAGCTATGTATGGAAAAGCAGCAGGTTTAAAGATCAATAGGGATAAAACTGAAGTGCTCCTTATGAATTTATCACCTGAGGAAAAAGAAGAATTTTCACAGTTGTCTAATCTTCAAGAGAAAAAAATGGTGAGGTATCTAGGAATTAATTTTACAATCAAAAACGGAGATCTATTCAAAAATAATTATGATAGAAAATGGGGAGAGATAAAGGAGGATCTGAAAAAATGGAATAAATTAAAAATATCTTGGATGGGTCGAATTTCGGTTGTTAAAATGTCCATCCTTCCTAAATTAATGTATTTATTTCAAAACATCCCGGTGATGCTTAACGATAAGCCATTCAATAATTGGAACTGTGAAATTTCAAAATTCATTTGGGCTGGGAAGAAACCAAGAGTAAAATTTAAGCTTTTACAAGACTCAATAGAACGGGGGGGTCTAGGCCTCCCAAATTTAAAAAATTACTATTATGCTTGTTCCCTTTTTTGGCTCATCGACTGGTTTAAATTAGTAAATGAAAAAAATCTTAAATTAGAGGGATTTGATAATGTATATGGATGGCATAGTTATCTATTTTATGAGAAACTAAAATGTCATCAACATTTCAATGATCATTATATTAGAAGGGCCCTTTTAAGGGTATGGAATAAAGTTAAAAATAATTGGTTTGACGTAATCCCGTTTTGGACATCAATTGGTGAAGTTGTGGCCAAAGACAATAAATTTGGAAAGACTAAATGGATAACCTATAAAGAACTGTTGTTAGTGGATCAAATTTAGAAATTAAATCACAATCGCAACTGAATCAAGAGGGTTATAATTATAATTGGTTTTCTTATAGACAGTTAAAAGAACGATTTAAATTAGATCAGAAAACATGAAAGATAGGGCAAATTGATCAACAGTTAGAAGATATTATTTGGTCTAACGATAAACATAAAATTTCCAAATTCTACAAAATCTTGCAAACAATCGAATTCGAATCCGAAGTGATTAAACCTTCTATGATTAAGTGGGCCCAGGATTTCGGGGAAACAGTAGAAATATCACAATGGGAAAAGTGTTGGACTCTGAGATTGAACTTTACCCTTAGCTATAATTTAAAAGAAAATTTTTACAAGATGATGTACAGGTGGTACCTTACACCAGTTCGGATGGCTAAGATGTATAAGTTGTACTCAAATATTTGTTGGAAGTGTAAGGAAAAAATTGGATCCTTTTACCACCTTTGGTGGAAATGTAAAAAAGCACAGAGTTTTTGGGAGAATATTAGGTCCATATTAAGTGAGGTATTAGACTATACCATTAAATTAGACCCACAATTTTTCCTGTTGGGAATAAACCTAGATGAATCTCTAGAGAAAAAATATGGGAAACTGATTTTTTATTCTCTTTCTGCTGCCAGAATCCTTTATGCTGCGAATTGGAAAAAGAAAGATATTCCTCTTCTGCGAGATTGGTTTTCTAAAATACTTGAGTATATGGAAATGGATAGGCTGACGGGTTTGGTCAGAGGAAAGGACTATGAACGATTTAAAAGAGATTGGCAGCCATGGATTCATAATTTAGCTCTACGCGGTATCAGACTAAAGATATAGAGGATTAATTCAATGGAATTTTTATTTTTCTATAGTAAGGGATTATTATTATGAATAAAATGTTAATTTTTTACTATGATAACAAGTCTGTGCTATTATAGGATATGATATGAGTTTACAATGATTATTAATATACTGATTATACTGAATGACCACTCAGAACTCATGATTGGAACGCAAGAAGAGGACATAGTAACTGGCTGAAACGCAAGATGTATTAGACACTGGAAGTCTTTTTTATTATATTTTATTTTATAATGTTACTTATTCTGTTTTTTTGATATTTTTGTTTTCTTTTTTTTCCTCTTTTTTTAGTGTTATTGTTGGTTTGTTCATTGTGTTTATTGTGTTTTGTTATGTATATATGTTGTATGTTATATGAATGGAAGCAATGATGGTTTTAATCAATAAAATTTATTTTAAAAAAAAAAGGTAGCAAGGAGACTGGTCTATAATTGTTTCTATCCAGGGGGTCCAGGGAAGGTTTTTTCAGGAGTGGCCTGACGGCCACCTCCTTCAAGCACGATGGTACAATGCCTTCCCTGAAGGATGCATTGATTGCATCCCGTAGGAATATTCTCAGCATGTCCCCCCCGGACGACCAGCCAAGATGGACATGGATTGAGAGGGCAAGTCGTCTTCCTCATTTTTCCAAGGAAAATGTCATCGGTACTCACAGATTGAAACTGATCCAGTAAATTGCCATCAACAGAGTTGCTGGACACCTCGTCTACGGATTCTGTCAGAACAATGGCATCCAAGTTGGCTCTTATCTGAGAGATTTTATCTGCAAAGTGGATGTTAAACGCGTCACAGCAGGCTGTCGTTGGGTTAAGTAGGGGGTTTGGTGCCGGAGGAACCGTAGTCAGTTCCCCCACCACCCTGAACAGCTCTGCTGGACGGGAATATGCAGACGCAATCCGTGCAGAACAGAAGGATCTCTGCACTGCACTCAATGCCTCCCAATAGGAGTCAAGATACTTCCTATGGTGAGTTCTGTCGGATAGGAGTCGAGTCTTCTGCCATCTGCACTCTAGTCGTTGTCCAGCTTGCTTCATTCTCCTAAGCTCCTCTGTATACCAGGGCTTACGATTCGAAGCAGGCTGGAAAGGACGCTTGGGAGTGATTGTGTCGATAGCCCTGGTAAGATCAGTGTTCTAAGTATTCACCAAGGCTTCAACAGAATCACCGGCGTCATCAACCATTAAACCCTCTAAAGCCTTCTGGAAACAAATTGGTTCCATTAGCCTTCGAGGGCGGACCATTGTAATGGGTCCGCCACCCCCGGGGGGGGCTGATAGTGGCCTTTAGCTACATCTTGACCAGGAAACGATCCGTCCATGACAATGCGGAGGCTTTTATAACCTCCGTCCATGGATATTCCTGTTCCGTATTAAAAACTCCATCGAGGGTATGACTAGCACAATGTGTGGGCCCGTCAACCAGTTGGGATAGGCCCATGTTTGTCATGGTCTCCATGAACTCCCGAGCTGCCCCAGTTAGGTTAGACAAGCCGGTCTCACGTGGAATGTTAAGTTGCCCAGAACCAAAAGTCTCGGCGACTCCAACAACAACTCTGAGACCAGCGAGGTCAGCTCGGTTAGGGAGTCTGTTAAGCAACGGGGTGGCCGGTATACTAACAGAATCCCTAAACTATCCCTGGTTTTCAGGCTAAGGTACATACACTCAATGTAGGTTGTTTTCCGGATAGGCTTCCTGGTCAAGGTTAGGTTATTTCTATGAACCAAGGCCACACCACCACCACCCCCACCTTATTTGCTCACTTACCGTATACCCAGCCGGGAGGGCCTGGGCCCACGTAGCAGTGCTGGCGTCTCCCAGCCAGGTCTTGGTAAAGCATGCCAGGTCGGCCGCCTCATCCAATAAGAGGTCATGGATAATATGAGTCTTATTCTTAACCGACCTGGCATTGCAAAGGAGCAGAGTAAGGGTCTGTGGAATGGCTGGTACGCTCTCCAAGTTATCCTGGGAAACAGAGTGAACTGAAGAAGGGATAGGTATTACACATCGATCCCTTCTTCTTTTGTAACATTTCTTCACTCTGTTGCCACCATACCTACCCTGCCCCACATGACATCAATCCCCACTCCCAGACTGTTCCCGGCTCCATTTTGTGATAATGGTGACAGGCAATCCAGCTAAATCTCATCCTATGATAAGTAGGCAGTGTCTTATAATTAATAAAAGGGAGGGGCGGGGGGGGGGAAATCTTCCCAGTTATGGCTTCTTCCAGTCCTAACAATTTCCTACTATAGCATTGTGGAGGGGTCAGAAAGTACATATATCATTGTTAAAATAACAATTCTGACAATAACAATTCTGGCAGTAACTATGTTGGCCCCGCCCAGTCCTCCGCAGCCCCAAACACCACCACCCTCGCCGCGTATTTGCCAGGGGAGAGATGGACTCGGGCGGGGTTTTATCCTCGCTGATGCTCCTCCCGGCTCTAGCACAGCTGCAGGCAGGGACAGGCTGCCCAGGTAGTCCTGTTCAGGGCTGGTGACAGTCCTCCGCGGCCCCAAACACTGACGCTGCAGCGGCATTTTTAAGTGGAACTGTTAATATTAACTGAATTAAAGGTATTGAGGGTACATTTCTCCAGGTTGGACATAAGTTTATAATAATACATTTAGAGCAAACATTACATCATTTTAATTTAACTGGATTTTGTCTTTCCTGATAACATCTGGACTAATATTGGATAAGGACAACACAGCTACATAAATCATCATAATAAAGGACATCTGAGAAGAGAGTAACTAAGATATAATTAACACATGGTCATTCCTGAAAGGAGTTGATTCTTCTTCTCCCCCCCCCCCCCCATTTTCCACTGGAAGAAGCCTTGGGGAAGCTTAATCTTTTAAAGGAACATTTTGTTCATTTGATTAATATTATTAACAATTATTATTGATTATTATTTGATTATTTGGTTTAAGTTGGCAGACTGGTACTCTTGTCAAAATTAATAATTTACAATCTAACCTGGTGGAATCATAAATACCAAACTGTCTAGAAGGTTAAGATAAATCAATTTCGTGCATGATTGTTGATTGTGGGGGTGACTATTCAGCCAAATCTGTTTAAATTGGCAAATTTGTATGGTAATAAGAATCCTTTGATAGTGAATTTATAAGAAAAGTAATAGGACTATGTCATTTATCTAATACATAGTAACAACTTGATAGGATCTCTCATGTGAAATTTTGAGTAGAACTAAGAGTTAATACAGGGAGAGTATAGTTTTTTTACGTTATAGAGGACAATCTACTTAACTGATTATAGATCTAAAATTGGACCACTGAACTAAGGGCAAATGAGATAGCATGCTAATTTTAATTTGATGGTGGTTTAATTCTATTTTAAGGGGATGGGAGGGTGGGATTATGGGGTAAGGGAACGTTTTTTAACTCTGTTTGTTTTTAAACTGTTGTACCCCGCCCCGATTGCCACGCAGAGGGGCGGGTTATAAATAAAAATTATTATTATTATTATAAGAAAGAAAGAGAAAAAGAAACATGACTTAACAGAATAACTAATAGAAAATGCTGATGATATCACGTAAAACAGCCCAGACACAAATGCAGACTCAAAGTGGAACAGGCAAAAAGACCATCTATTGAAATGCCTACAAGAACAGCTGACGCCAACTGAAAATTTTTGCAAGCAATTGAGAAAATTGAAAGAAACTTTAGTAGGCAAGAACTTAAAGAAGCAAGACAAGAAATGAGAACTGATCTTAAGAGAGAAATGGATGAGTTAAAGTCATCTATTAGAACTCTAACAGATGGCATTAAAGAGACACAGACCAAAGTAGAGACACTACAAATTAAGATAGAAGACCTGGAAAACAAAATGAAAGATATAGAGGCAAAACAAAATCAAGCATATGATATGAATCTTATGAAAGAGATCAATCAAAGAAGAAAATTTCTAAAAATAAGAGGCTTAAAAGAAAGATCTAATGGAAATTGATATGAAATCATAGTTCCATTTTTAACAGAATTAATAGATGTTCCCAATGAAATTCTTGATGCAGAAACAGATAAAAATTTTTGTATCAATTTGGCTATTGCAAAGAAGAGTGATCTCCCAAGAGATATTGTGGTATACCTGACCCGAGAAAGAACCCGTGACAAGATTATTCAGGCAAGTTATGGGAAAGAGTTAAAGATAAGAAACTCAGAGATAAAATTATTTAAAGACATTCTTTCTTCCATTCTGAGAAAAAGAAGAGAATATGTGTTTTTAACTCGACAATTACAATTGAGACATATTCAATATAGGTGGGATATACCAGAAGGAATTTCACTTTTCTGGAGAGAAAGAAATTACAGAATAAACTCTATAGACAAAGCAAGGAAATTCCAAGAAAAGCTCAACAAATTGGACGAGACTACAGAAGATAAAGATCAAGATAAGAAAGAGGGGTATAGGAACCAAACAAGACAGTCCAGATAAGAACAGAGATCAACAAGAGAAGAAGGAACCGAACCACAAATTAAACATTTCAGAAGAGATCCTGTTTAGCAAAGAGGCAGAACAAGTGGAGAAAAAGAAACTCTGGAAGTGGCAGATGGAGCAGATCCAGATGAAGACAACCCTGGGGGATATCAGATATTTGTTTATATTATAAACCTATAATATAAAACCTAAATACAAAATAAACAAACAGGAAAGAAGTGATAAACAATTTGATCATCAATAAAAAGGAATAATAAGTCAACTAAGATGAAAATGATATCTTGGAATGTTCAGGGAATGAATTCCCCTCATAAAAGAAAACAAATGTTTCAACTCTTAGAAAAAGAACATATTGAAATAATTTGTTTACAGGAAACACACATTCGAAGTAAAGATACAAAGTATTTGAAAAAACCCAAATTAGGTCAAAATGTTATATCTTCCAGAGAAAAGAAAAAAAAAGAAGCGGAGTAGTTTTGTATGTCTCCAACCACATTACAGCAAAAGAAATAATTAATGATAATGAGGGAAGATATATAGGGGTAGAAATCAATCTGGAGGGTAAACAAACTTTGATACTGGGAATCTATGCCCCACTGGAAAACAAATCCAAGTTTTACAAGAGACTTACTAAAATGTTAGTAGATATGGATTATGAATTTTTGATCTTGATGGGTAATAAACCCGGTGATGGATAGAGCCTCCTCCAAGAAAAAAATAACAGAAAATCAAGGAAAACTTCCAATTATCTTTTTTGAAATGCTAGATGTGTTATCACTGATAGATCCTTGGAGAATGCAAAATAAAAATGCCAAAGAATACACTTATTACTCAGAATCTCATCAATCCACCTCAAGAATTGACATGTTTTTAATTTCATTGGACCTCTTCATTGAAGTGGCAGAAACCGAAATATTAACAAAAAAGATATCTGATCATAATCCAATCTTGATCCGCTTCAAAGAGAGGAAAAAAGACATATCATGGAGACTCAATGAATATTTACTGAAAGATGAGAAAATAACAAAACAAGCTAAGGACTGCTTAAAACACTGCTTTGAAGAAAACCTTGATAAAGAAACTGATTTAAGAATTGTATGGGATGCAAGCAAAGCGGTAATGCACAGTTTCTTTATCCAGAAAAATGCAGAATGGAAGAGACATAGAAACCAAAAAATAGAAGATATATCCCATAAGATAAAAGCCAAAGAATACGAACTAAACCAAAGTTCAAATAAAAAAGAAATTTATCATGAGATCAAATTGTTACAAAACCAACTCTCAATTTTAACATTAAATGAAGTAGAAAGAAAGTTAAAATTTACAAGACAAAAATATTTTGAATATGGAAATAAAGCAGGGAAATTATTAGCTCACAGACTGAGGAAGACAAAAACAAAGAATAATAACAGAAATAATGGACAGAAAGACCAAAGTCACAAATCTGAAAGACATTCAGAGTGTGTTTGAAAAATATTTCAGCAACTTGTTTAAAGACAAAACTAAAGGAGAGAATTTCAAATTTGAATTGGAAGACTATATTAAACAGCACACCCTAGGCAAAATAACAGAAACCCCAAAAAAGATTCTAAACTCAAATATTATGAAGTTGGAGGTCCTTGAAGGTATAAAAGAAATGAAATTTGGCAAAGCTCCTGGGCCGGACGGATTTTCAGTGATCTATTATAAGACCTACAAGATGAACTGAGTCTTCCTCTATACTCACTGTTTAATGAGGTTAAAGAAAAAGGCACACCAGACTCTTGGTCAAAGGCAAATATCCTATTAATACCCAAAACCAGTAAAGACCAATCTCTTCCCCGGAATCATAGGCCGATCTCTTTGCTAAACCTAGACTATAAGTTCTTTGCTACAATCCTTGCAAAAAGATTAAAGGCTGTACTTCAAGATATTATTCAGAAAGACCAATGTGGTTTTCTACCACAAAGGCACATGAAACAAAATATAAGAACTATGATTAATCTAACAGAGTATTATGAAAAAAAAAAACCCAGGAAAAAAGACAGGGCTGATCTTCTTGGATGCCAAGAAAGCCTTTGATGAAGTCAACTGGTGTTTTATGACAGACATAATGAAATCGATGGACTTTGGCGACGTGTTTCTAAATTGGATTCAAGCTATATATAAAGATCAATCAGCGCAAATAATAATGAAAGAGAAAAAAAATAAAAACTGCTTAATTATGAAAGGGACCGGGCAAGGATGTCCACTTTCCCCTTTTCTCTTTATTCTGACTTTAGAAATCCTAACTGACACAATAAGAAAAGACAAAAGAATTCCTAGGGTCATAACTATAAAATAAGAACTTATGCGGATAGTTTAGCAATTAACCTCAAAGAGCCGATCGAGAACATCAAAGAATTAACAGAAATAATTCAACAATATGGAAACTTTGCTGGATTCAAAATTAATGAATCCAAAACAATTATATTAACGATGAACATGTCAAAAAATGAAGAAGATCGATGACAGAGAGAATCTGGATTTCAAATTAGTAGAAAGGTGACATACCTCAGGATAACCCTATCAAAAAAGAACTCAGAACTATTCGATAATAATTACACATTTCTATGAAAAGACATAAAAAAGGATTTGGATAGATGGTCAACACTAATATCACTTATGGGACATATTTCATCGGTCAAGATGAATGTCCTTCCAAAAGTAATGTTCCTATTTCAAAACCTACCAGTCCTAACAAATGACAAAGCCTTTAAATCATGGGAAAATTATATTTCTAAATTTATCTGGGCTGGGGAAAAACTGTGAGTTAGATGGAAAGTAATGAAAGATGCTAAAGACCAAGGAGGGCTTGGAATCCCAGACCTGAAAATTTATTATCATGCTTGTGTTGCAGAATGGATTTGTGAATGGATAACACTCAACGATGAAAAGACTTTGGCATTGGAGGGATTCAACAACAGATAAGCTCTATTTTGGAAGAGCAACTGTCCCCGAGCCTCACCCTCTGGGATCTGCCCGAGAGGAAGGAACGGAACCACTGCCAAGCAGTGCCTCCGATTCCTAACTCTCTCAGGCAATCCAAGAGGATGGAGTGATCTATTGTATCAAAGGCCACTGAGAGGAGTTGGGAAGCAACTGCCCTCTCAATCACCTTGCTTAAGAAGGGAAGCAAGGAGACCGGTCTATAGTTGTTCCTGTCCAGGGGGTCCAGGGAAGGCTTTTTCAGGAGGGGATGAACCGACCAGCCATGATGGACAAGGATCTCGAGGGCAGGTCATCTTCCTCACTCTACCAAGAAGCTTGTCCACGTCATCGGTACTCACAGATTGAAGCTGATCCAGTAAAATGCCATCAACGGAGTTGCTGGATGCCTCACCTACGGATTCTGTTAAAACACTGGCGTCCAGTGTTTACCGCATACCATGCAGCTGCAAACAAGTCTACATAGGGACCACCAAACGCAGTGTCCAAATACAAATCAAGGAACATGAGAGACACTGCAGACTGGGCCAGCCAGAAAAATCAGCAGTAGCAGAATACATTATAAACCATCCTGGGCATAAAATGCTGTTTGAAAACACGGAAATTCTGGACTATGCCAACAACTATCAGGTCAGAATGCACAGGGAAGCCATCGAAATCCACAAACACTTGGACAACTTCAACAGGAAAGAAGAATCCCTTTAAGTGAACAAAGTTTGACTACCAGTCCTGCAAAACAGAAAAATCAGCACTCAGCAAATACAAATGAGAAACCACCCAGGACAAGGGCCTTTCCCAGCAGACAATGGTCACCAATTAGCAGATTCTTTTGCATAATCCTCTTATGCATATCCTCACGCTCTGAGGCCCTGACATCCACAACAGACAATACTCTGTTTATATGGGAATCACACCTCCCTGCCCAGGGTCTCACAGTATATACAGACCCACTCTCTTCCATTCCAGCATTCTCTGAAGATGCCAGCCACAGATGCTGATGAAAAGTCAGAAAGAAACTCTTCTAGAACATGGCCACACAGCCCGAAAAACCCACAAGAAACTATGGATGCCGGCCATGAAAGCCTACGACTTCACATTACAAATTTTTGTCAGCATTTCTTGACCCTCCGAATACCATTATGGTGTTTGAAACTGTTGCCAATTTCAAATGGGTTCTTATGTTTAACATGGCTTTTATCTCATTCAAAACACTTATACTTTTTGTCAGGAGATGTTATAAATTGTTTCCATTGTATGTCACCTCTCCATCTCGCAATTGCACTTTTTGCCTCAACATCCAGTGTATTTTTAACAAAGAGGGAGTATTTGAGACCCCTGTGCTGTCCCAGAGGTTCCCTGCATCTCATGAGCTGCTCAGGACCCTTCTGCCTTTGCAGGTTGGTTGCATTGCAACATTGGGATGCACATTGCAAAGCCCCAAATAAAATAAAATAAAATAAAGCCAAACAGAAGAAGAAGATCCTTCTCCCTTCTTCAAGATGGAAAGGGCTGAAGGAAGGGAGTGTACTTGCTGGTTTGGGTTCAAAAGGAGAGGAAGGGGCTGCAGCTGGGAAGGATCTCCAGCTGCAGGGAATCCGGATCAGGCCCCTATCCCTCTTGCAAGGAGATCTTCAGATGGTCCCCTTCAGTCTGCTTTCTCTATTGGGCTTGCTTTCCTTTCCTTTTTCTCACACCAAATATCTATGAACTCTGATGAAGGAGCACAGACAGAAGGGTCTTGTCCTTGGGAGGCAGGGAACCTCTGGGCCTCAGTTTTCATATCTAGCTTCTTGTGCGGTTGTTGAAATGCAGATTGAGATGTCAAGTGCATCTGAGATATTATTCACCAGTGAACTACAAAAGGGGCACTTTAACATGAGGTGAAAATAATAAAAAGATAATAATAATAAGTCATGTTACGTATGGATTCATAAATTAATAAAAAGCCTTGTTTTAACTGGGAGACAGAAATAATTCCTTCTTGGTCCCAGTCAGACCTTCAAGGGGAGGAGGGTTGTGTCTCTTAAAGGCAGGGATGACTGAAGTGTGGACCCCCCCTTCCATCCCAGGTATGGTTGAACTATAAAGCCTTCAGGGACAGATGTCTTTCAAGCCTTCCTGTCCTGCCGCTTGGGATACAAATAAACTTTATTATTATTATTATTATATTATTACTATGTTTACTATGTTTTTAATCTTGCTCACATTATTTATACTTTCCCTGGTGCTGTCGTAAAGGGTTCCTATTGTAAGCCTCCCTGAAATGAGGGATCCCTGGTGGCACCGAGGTCTAATGCCACTCCTGCAGCCACACGGTTGTGAGTTCGATCCCAGGAACGGCTATAGGCTCCACTCAGCCTTCCATCCTTCCGGAGGTCGGTCAAAGGAGTCCCAGATTGTTGGGGGCTGAGAAATTGTAAAGCGCTTTGGGAGTGCTTCAGGGCACTGAGAAGAGGTATAGAAATGTACTTGCTATTGCTCTCTGAGGAAGGAGGTAGTGCAAGATCTCTCTGTGTACTGATTCTATGGACTGACATGGCTCTATCTTTGAGAAATGTGAGAAATGGGGAGACAGCCTCCTCCTCTTCCTCTTTCAATCCCATCTCCTGAGGCTCCGATGAATCCTCCAAAAGGCAGGAATGGGGAAGATGCCTCATGTTAATGTGCTAACTTTGGGGTTCACTGGGGCAGGCTTTATTTCTCTCTCTCTCTCTCTCTCTCTCTCTTTCTCTCTCTCTCTCTCTCTCTCTCTATATATATATATTTAACAACAATGCAGCCCATTAGATATTGCATTTGCGACCCATGTGCTGCCCCACAAGTTCCCTGCATCCCAAGAGGTGCCAAGGGAGGCCTTGAGGGCATCTGGACCCTTCTGCCTCTGCTGCTTGGTTGCATTGCAACCTTTGGAAACCTCCGCAGCCTCCTCCCTTGTGCCAGGCTTTTCAGAAGGGGCACCTCATGCCAAGAGAAGCCAACAGAAGGAGAAAGGATGGAGAAAAGGCATTGGACCCCACAGTCAGCCCTGGGCCACCCAGATTTTCCCATTGGCAGCACGAGCTTTTGTAGACTTCAGTCTACTTCCTCAGATGTTTCTATCTTTCAGTTAGTCTCAAGATCTCTGTACATACTGATTCTACAGACTAACATGGCTATATCTTTGCATTCTGGCACCAGGAGAATAATGCCCCCCCCCCAAAGGCTGGCCCTGAGCTTGGCCTGGTTTTCACTGTGGAGTCACAGCACTGTCCTAGCTTTCACAGACTCAAGGAAAGCTACATTTAGGAGGAACCCCAGTGGTCATCCAGTCCAACCCCTAGACCATCCTGAATCACAGCCATCCCCAGCGAAAGCACCCTCCAGCCTCTGTCCAAGAGACCCCTCCCCCCAAAGAAGAAGAGCCTGTCGGCCTCCAAGGCAGCTTCTTCGACTCTTGAAGAGCCCTGGCAGGAAAGAGGTTTCTCCCCAATGCTTCAGTGGAATCTCTATTCTGCCATTTTCCTCCCTTCTATCCTTTTTAAGTCTCTGGAGCAGCATCCCTCACCCACAGCCCCACTTTTAATGGTGTTTCAAGACTGTTTTTTTTTTTTTGAGGGGGAGGGCTCAGTTCCAGGCCCCCTCCCTCTGGGTCTACTTTTGGGGGTGGACAGGATCTCTGGGCTTCCTCAGACCCCTGGCAAGCCAGGCCCCCTCCAACTGCTTTTGGGGAGAAGGGCTTCTTTGGCATCGGGGGTGGGGTGCAGAGGGGAACTGGTGCAGGGCAGGGCAGGCATTGTTAAGGAAAATGCAACATGGGACATACAGTAATAGAAATAAAATATGTATGTGATAGTCACAGTGACTAAGCAGGAACAATCATGAAGATACACAGGTGAAAAGGATAATGTAATTTGGAAGCCTTGAGAGCCAAGGACAAAGTTATAGAGTGTATATTGAAAACACCTGTTATAGATTGCAAACACCTGAGATTCATTAAGTGTTCAAGGTAAAATGATGAAATACTTGGGTTGGTCTTAAGTGTGGGATGATCCATGTAAACCAATCAAAATGAATGTACACACCCACTGGGTGGAAACTGACTAGTGGGTGGTGACTAACAATGGCTATAAGTGCAATGTTTGCCAATGCATATTGTGGAGTAGAGATTGTGATTTGTAGGGCATATAGTATTTATATATAGTAGAATAAAGTAGGTCTTTTATATAAGACTACTGAGTTGTCTGGTGTCTTGAGGGAAGATACAAGAACCAGAAGAATCCTGGAGAGGTTTGGAGACATCTCAGGAAGAAGAGAGAGAAGGCTTGGAGAGTTTGTCAGGGTCTTCAGCCTATTCTCTGAAACTGTGCTGCTTGGGAAAGAAGCATCAACCACTGATCAAAGCTGGTCAGCTCTGCTGCATAACAAGGTGGCGAGTTAGAGCCAGAGGTGAAGAGCTACAACTCCCATCATCCCTGACAGGCATCACCCCAAATCCCAACCCCAAAGGAGTGGGGAGCAGCTGGGGGTCAGGGAAGACAGCCTGGCCTCAAGGAGTGGAGAGGGATGCCTGCTCTTTCTGCCCCCCAGGAGCTGCTGCCTGAGGCCCTTGCTTGGCTCTGCCCAGTGGAGAGCTAGAGTCTTCAGCCTCTAGACCAGGGGTAGGCAACCTTTCCCCTTTAAGGGCCGAGGGACTTCAGCTCCCAGAAGCCTCAGCCATGTTGGCCAATAGTCCCATGTTGGCCAATAGCTCCTGGGATTCTGGGAGCTGAAGTCCCTCGGCCCTTAAAGGGGAAAGGTTGCCTACCCCTGCTCTAGACAGAATGGACCCTTAGGGACCCAGGGCTTCAGGGGGGAGGGAGGGAGGGAGGGGGCTGGCTTCTTTGGCCCCCCTTTTCCTGGGGAACTGGGAAAGCCTTTCAGGAAAGCCCCTTCCCCCAATGTCCCCCCCACAACATTGGCAGCCATCTCTCCAGAGCCATTTAAGGCAGTGTATGGGAAGGGGGGGGGAACCTTTGCAAAGGCTCTTCTTATTCTGGGATGGGAGCCCTGGGGAAGCCAGGTTTGGGGTGGGGGGGAAGGGGGTCCCCTCTTCTTCTCTGGCCCTTTAGAGCTGCAGTGTGTTGGTGGGGGGGGGTCTCTGAGAGAGGGGTGGGGGCCGAGGGGGAGGGAGGTTTGCAGAGATGGGGAATCTAGGCAGAGGGAGACCCCAAGGACCCTCCCTTGAAAGAGGGGAGCCCCTTCTTCCCCATCCACACTCAGCCCCCCTGCCGCCCAAGACAAAGAGACGCCCGAGGCCAGCTTGTGTCTTGCAAAGGCTTTATTCTCCTTTATGGGGAACTGGGGGAGGGGAGGGGAGGGGAGGCCGGAGCCCCTTTTCTTCCCAAGCCTTCAGCTGTTCTTCTTCTCGGTTCCTGGAGGCCCAAGGAGGGAGACTCCATCAGGGGGCAATCCTAAGAGACCCCTGGAAGGACCACTTGGTGGGTATAAATCCGCCTGCTGCAGCATTTGCCAGCCTTCGGAAAACTGGAGGGCTCAACGAAGAGACGTTCTTGCGGAATTGCGGAGAGAGAGAAAAATGGGTTCCATGACAAGGAGGGTCCCCACTCCCCGATCCCCAGGAAGCCCCCCCCCAAGAGCTGGGCCCAGGAAGGCTAAGGGGATGATGGAGGATGGACTCACCTGGTCCCTTGGCAGGAATGGAGAAGTAACCATCCTCCCCATAGAGCTGGCAGCCAGGTCCATCGGGGTCAAGGGGGGCATCCCTGGGGAAGGCATCATCATCATCCCCCTAGAAGACAGAAGGGAGAGAAGGGGAGATAGGGGGAGACCAAGGGGGGCCCCTCTGCTCCCCAAAAGAAGGGAAGTGCTCCAGAGGGAGAAGGGAGGAAGACTGGGGGGTGGGCTCTGAGTCCAAAGTCTGGCCAGAAATAGGGTCATTCCAGGGGGGAGGGGAGGAGAACAGGATCTCTTATTGCAGAGAGAGAGAGAGAGAGAGAGAGAGAGAGAGCTTCTTTTTCTCTTTTCTCTGCTGGCCTTCGACTGTGGTCTTCATTGAGGCTCCACTCCTCTTTGAAGTCAATGCAAGGCTAGAAATGGGGGGACTGAAAGCCAGTAGGGACCAACCTTCCTAAGTGTGTGTAGGGGGGTGCTATGCCCTCCTTTCACCAACCCCCCCCCATCCAGGCTGAGCATCTACACTTCAAACCGGCTTTACTCACCTGGCTTGGGCTTCCATGATCCCAGCCATGCTGACCTCCATCCTGGCAGATGGACCGAGTGGCAGTGCCCTGAGAGCCCCAGGAGGGCCTTCATATGGGGCTGAGGAGCCCTGCCTCCCTCCCTGGCCCCTCCCTGGCACCCAAAGGCCACCCCCCCAAATCTGCCCCAGGGAGGGAGGGAGGAGGGTTCCCATCCAGGGAGGAGCACACTCATCCTCCTTGCTGACCCAACAGGCAGGCTCACCCTCCTTGAGGATGATGGGTGAGGTGATCCCTGGGGACATGGAGCCCAGGACAGCCACCAGGTGCCAGGCAGAAGGTGGACATCCACGAAAGGCCAAGCTGTTCCTTGGGAGAGGGATGAAGTGGTGGAACAACCCTTAATACTACTACTACTACTAATAATAATAAAATTTATTTATATCCCGCTTATTGAAAAAGACAATCCAAGCGGCTTACATAAAAACCCATACAATATAACCCCTAAGACCAACCCACCCATCCCTTAAAACAGTATTAAACATCTTATCATTAAAATAATCAAAACATTTATAAAAACATTTATAAACCAACAACACAAAACAAAACCCGGCCAACCTCTAAAACATTCCTCATCCATCAGAATGATGGGGCTACGAGAGGAAAAAGGGGGCCGGGTAACCTAAGGGGGCCGGAAAACCCGAGGGGACCAGGAAGCCCAAGGCTGGGATAATTAATCTGGGAAGGCCTGCCGGAAGAGATCCGTCTTAACAGCCTTTTTGTAACTGTCTAAGGATGTCAGCTGACGGATCTCGTCCGGCAGGTCGTTCCAGAGTTTGGGGGCGACAGCAGAGAAAGCCCTCTGGGAGGTTGTCGCAAGCCTGAGTTTTTGAGTCTGCAGCAGGTTCCTCCCAGAGGACCAGAGAGTGGGGGGAGGATTGTATGGGAGGAGGCGGTCCCTGAGATAGCTTGGACCCAAGCCATTTAGGGCTTTAAAGGTGATAACCAACACCTTGTACTGGGCCCGGAAGCTAATAGACAGCCAGTGGAGGGACCTCAAAACAGGAGTAATGTGGTCCCTCCTAGATGTACCAGAAATAAGCCTGGCTGCCATGTTTTGGACCAACTGAAGCTTCCAAACTGAGCACAAGGGTAGCCCCATGTAGAGCGCGTTACAGAAGTCAAGGCACGAGGTTACCAGCGCATGCACAATAGTCTCAAGATCCCTTACTTCCAGAAAAGGGCGCAGCTGGCGTATCAGCCGAAGCTGATAACAGGTGCTCCTGACTGTCGCATTAACCTGATTCATCATCAGGAGCGACGAGTCAAGGAGCACCGCCAGACTGTGAACACAGTCACTGGAGGAGAGTGTGACCCCATCCAGGACTGGAGGTTGCAACCCGATTCTTGGTTTCGGGGCCGCTACCGTGAGCACCTCCGTCTTGTCCGGATTCAGCTTCAATCTATTTTTCCTCTTCCAGCCCATTACCTCCCGAAGACATTCACTGAGAGAAGAGATGCCATTGGAATTCGAGGCCGAAGCACGAGACACGGAGAAATAGATTTGGGCGTCGTCAGCGTACTGATAACACCCAGCACCATAACTCCGTATAATCTCACCCAGCGGCTTCATATAGATAGTAAATAACATTGGGGACAAAATAGCCCCCTGAGGGACCCCACAAGTGAGGTCCCTCTTACTGGAGCTACAGTCCCTGAGCAGCACCCTCTGGGACCTACCCGAGAGGAAGGACCAGAACCACTGAAGAGCAGTGCCCCCGATACCCAACCCCCTCAAGCAGTCCAAGAGGATGCCGTAGTCTATCGTATCGAAAGCCGATAAGAGGTCTTGGAGCACCAACAGGGTCACACTACCCCTGTCGATGCTCACCCTTCCATTGGCATCACTGGGCAAAGTGAAATGAGGCTGACTGGGGATGATGGGTGATCCATGCCCATCCCTGCTCCTCTTGGACTCCCACTCCCAGAATCCTTGGCCCTTGCCCTGACCGGCTGGAGCTTCTGGAAGTTGGAGGCTCAGCCCAGGAGCACCAGCCCCCCAAGAAGGGCCCTCAATGGACCCCCCCAGTTAGGCTGGGAACTGGGAGGCTGTGGTTCTTGTGCTTTGAGAAGGAGATGCAACTGTTCTCCATGGACGGTCAAGGGGAAAGGGAGACTGGCCAGGCCCTTTGGACCGGTCCAAGAAGGCAGAGCAGCTGGGGGGACATGGCTGACCCCTCTCTTCCCTCCCCACCAGAAGGACCCCCGACTGGACTTTGCTCCCCTCCCTTTGAACCCGGGTCTTTTCCAAAACAGCTGAGGAAGAGGGCAAGGAGTGTCCCATGAGTGACCTTTGAAAGGCCAGCTGGGATGGAAATGCTTTGGGGAAATTCAACAGCCAGAGAAGTCTCAAGAAAACAGACTAGACTGGATTCAGAGAGAGAGCATCCCTCTTTTAGGCCTTAGTCCTAAGGCAGATGGAGAGACAGACAGGCTTTCTTCCAAATCTCAGAGACCCAAGCCATCTGAATCTCCTCACAAGCACAGAGGAACTCCCCTGCGTTGCCATAAGAAAGATCAGATGTTAGGGGTTTGGAGAGGGATCCAAATATCTAAGATGGCAGATCCCATCATCCCCCCCCAAGCAGTAGCCCTGTTTGGCTAAGAAGGGCACCTCAACTGCATCCCTTGGGTTCTCCCTTGAAGGGCCACAGAAGATCGAAAAGATCTCCTCTTCCATTGAGAAGGGGGGGATACTGCCTACCAAAAGCGACTGGGCAAAAGGCAAACCAGCCCCACAATCCTTGTCTGATGGGCCCTGGGCTGACTCTGCTGCCTGAGGAGGAGATGGTGCCCAACCCAGCCTCCAACTTTGGGGACAGACAGGGCCAGAAATCTCTTCCTTTGGAGGCTACAATGTCCCCCTCTTTACAGTCACTCCATCATCCCAGGCTTTTAAGAACTGACAGGCTTTTAAAGAAAGGGCTTTTTACAAGGTACCTTTGCAACCCCTATGAATTATTTGTTTGGTCCATTCAGTGAGCAAACCTTAAGGAGCAAGGGATGCAAACTGCAGGAAAAGAGATCCCACCTAAAGATTAGGAAGAACCTCTTGATATTAAGATCTATTGGACAGCGGAAGACGCTCCCTCAAAGGTTGGTGGAATCTCCTTCTTTGGAGGTGGTTTTTAAGGAGAGGCTGGAAGGCCATCTGTCACAGGGAGGGCTTGGATTGTGTATTCCTGCATGGCAGAATGGGGTTGGGCTGGATGGCCCTTGGGGTCTCTTTCAACTCTACATTTCTATGATTCTAAGGAAGGGGTTGAATTTGCTGGCTCAGAGGGAGAGCTAGAAATGGAGGGGATCTGCAGTAGCCTGGGATCACAATCTGTCTTTTCCTCTCTTGAATAAGGGATTGGGATTATTCTAGTGTTTAGGAGGGAACAGAAGTGGACCCCATATGTTGCATTTGCATCAATTTTGTATTTCTGATGTAAAGATCTATGACCGCATCCAAAAGTTGAAGTAATACTGAGCGTCACACGCCAGAGAGTCTGGACCCCAAATCTTGCAATGGCTCCTCACTGGATTCCAAGAATTTGGGGGACAGCGCATGGGGGTCAAACACAATATCTAGTTTGTTGTGCCTTCGTTAAATATACAGTCTGGGATTTAATTTGCTGTTGGGTTTGCAATATTCAGTCATAGCTGAATAGTTGGTACACTGTAGTTCTTTTAATGGTAATGTTTCTAAACTGCTGCTTTTAGTTATTTGTGACTGCACACGTTCAATTATTTTTAATGTCCTAGGAAACTGAATCATCTTTTATTATTAACCTTGTGTATGTTTTAGCTAGATTATAATTGCTTTAATTTGTGCATCCAAATGTTGAAATAATATTGAGCATCACAGGCCAAAGAGTCTGGCCCTCAAAATCTTTGTTAGCACCTCCTTGGATGCAAAGGATTTTTGGGACAGCGCATGGGGTTCAAACACAATATTTAATTTGTTGTACCTTTGTGAAATATACAGACTGATTTAATAAGCATTTGTGTTTGCAAGGTTCGTTACAGTTAGTCCCAGAGAACCTCCAAAAGGCTATATTGTACTGTACTACTTTTAATTGTAGTGTTTCTAAACTACTGGTTTAAACTTTCTGTAATTGCAAACATTCAATTATTTTTAATATATTAGGCAGTGGAATCATACTTTAATACTAACCTTCTGTATGTTTAGTCTATAGTGTGCATGCATTAATGTGTAAGCTCTCTTCAATGCTAGTTTTGGGGTTGGGGAGGCAGGAGAGAAATAAGGTTAACAACTATCCCCCTTTGGAGGTCTGACTGGGACCAATGGTGGTTCCTTTTTCTTCCCCCGCTAAAAGAAGGCTTTTTATTTTAAAAAGAGAAATAAATACAAAGTATATTTTTATCAAAAGCCCAACCCATGAGAGAATGCCTTTGAGATCCATGCGCTGTTGCATCCCAAGAGGTGCCAAAGGAGGGCTTGAGGGCAGGACACTTTGGACTTGGTTGCATTGCAACATTTCAACCATAAACTCCTAAAGAAAAATAATAGAAGTAAGGAGAAGCAAATGCACTATATAAGTGACACTATGGAGGAATGACCCCTTTGGTTCCCATCTAAATGACCCTCCTTGAAAGCGGAAAGGGCCTGATCCGTCGTCTCCCCTGCACCTGCAGCCCCTTCTTTTCCTTCTGAAGCCAACCAGCAGAGCAGACCCTTCCCTGGGGTCCCCCCATTCTCTGGGTCAAACCAGTAACTCCCAGGGGCTGCACTGGGACCCCTCCTCTCCTGCCCAAACCTCTTGATGCAGAAACAGGTCTTGGTGGATCAGGTGGATTGCATGGGGACCCTCTCAAAGGCCGCCTGCAGCCAGACTCTTCCAAGGAGCCCCCCAATTGCTCTCTTTCAGCCAGCATTTCCCTGGCAGAGGCAGGAAGGGCAATGTCAGCCCCTCGGATCCCACAGGGAGGAAGGCTGGAGGGATCCACTCCAGAAGGTCTCCATCACCAATGCCAGCCCCTTAGAAAGGCCAGATGGGGTAGAAATGCTTTGGGGAAACCAGCCCCACATTCATTGTCTGATGGGCCCTGGGCTGACCCAGGGTACTCCGCTGCCTGAGGAGGAGATAGTGCCCAACCCATCCTCCACCTTTGGGGACAGACAGGGCCTTCTCAGGGGCTGCTTCCAGCTCTGGAGCACTCTTCCTTTGGAGACTACAATGCCCCCTTCATACACTCCATCATCCCAGGAATTGAATTTCTTATTTGTTTGTTTACCAAGAAATAAACTATAATAAACCCTGAATTATTAGTTTGGCCCATTTGATGGGAAACGTTAAGGAAGGAGCTATACATGCTGGGTCAGTTCAGAAAGAGAGGATAGCTGGAGCTGGGGGAGACCTGCAGTTTCCCATGTTACCAAAAATGCAAGGCTCCCAGAGGGCACCCACAATCCATATGCAAATAGGAGAATGTAATTAGCTCAAAGGATGGCTGGGAGAGGGCTTCGGGTATCTAAAAAGCAGGGGTCAGGCCTAAGTATAACAGTTCTGAGAAATGAACTCCAGAATGCAAGTTTCCAAGATTTTAATTCATAAAGAAAAGGAACCACACATGAACACTCACTAATACACATGCACCAATATAAAGGTGGCAGCTGATAGTGATTCAGAGGTTTTAGAAGATGATGATACTGTACTGGGTTCAGGCATGAACCTCTGATCGAGGGACACGGTGAAGGAGTCTGGTTCAAGAGGCAGCCTGTGGATCTGACTTGGCCTGCTTGTGCCAAGGAGTCAAGGGAGAAACGGGCAGAGTGTCTGTCTGAACTCGACTGAGACTGAAGGAGGATTGCCCAAATGGGCTCCTTTATAAGGCAGATCTATCCCAGCGGCAATTTGAATGGACTTGAATGGGTTTTCCAGGTGAGAGAACGATCAGATAAACAGAAGTTGAGAGTAACCTGGGATCCAGGAGTCTTTGGAGGTTTTGGACCAACAATTTCCCCAGAAAAAAAACAGAAGATGGATGACGATTTGTCAGAGTATGCGTATGCATTTGTGTGTGTGTGTGTGTGTGTGTGTGTTTTGATTGTGTATTCCTGCATGGCAAGGGGTTGGACTTGGGGGCCCTTGCGGTCACTTCAAACTATGATTTTTTGAATCTATTAGAATTGCCCAACCATCCACAAAGATGTCCCTGAACAAAGGCATATCTTTCCTGGAGGGAGATACTCGCCTTGAACTTCTGTTTACTTGCAAACACAGATTTCCCACAGAGAGTTGTTACCTTCCATGAAAGGCTTCTGCAGATTTCAATAGTTGGCAGATTCCTCTGGGCTTCCAGCCAAACGCTCCCATGCTGAGCTTACAGGATCTCCTTCTGCGGTCAAGCAGCTTCCTCTGCCTTGGGCCCCTCCAGGCTCCACACATTTTGCTAGCCCCTTTCAGATTACGTTTCTATCAAACGGAGGGACCCTGCATGGAGGAGATATCTTTGGAGGAACACTTGGGATCCCCATCTGGACCTTTCCATCTCAAATAAGAGAGAGGGATCTTCAGTTTAGGAGGGAACAGAAGGTTACCTTTTCTTTAGTGGAACTCCTATACTGTATTCACATCTATTTTGTATGGTTTTTATTTTATTTAAGGTTTTATGATTGCATCCAAACATCCAAATGTTGAAATAATACTGAGCATCACAGGCCAAAGAGACATGCCCTCAAAACCTGTGTTGGTGCCTCCTTGGGTGCAAAGACTTTTTGGGAGAGCGCATGGGGGGTCAAACACAATATCTAATTTGTTGTACCTTTGTTAATATACAGATTGATTTAATATGCAGTTGTGTTTGCAAGATTCATTATAGTTGGCCCTGGAGAACCCTCAAAAGGGTATACTGTACTTCTCTTAATTGTAGTGTTTCTAAACTTTGTAATTGCACACATTCCATTATTTTTAAAGTACTAGGCAGTGAAATCACCTTTTAATGCTAACCTTCAGTATGTTTTGGCTATAGTGTACATGCTTTAATTTGTAAACTGTGCTGGTTTTGGGGTTGGAGAGACAGGACAGAAGGAACGGTATCAACCATAAGCCCAGAGAAGTGAACTGAGGGGTCAGTGAATTTCCCTTCTCTGCTGGGCTTCCTCTTGCAAGGAAGGTCTTCCATCCAAGAGGCAGGAATTGAAAGGAGGCTCCCCGAAACAGGGCCCTGGCGCAGCATCCTTGGCCCTTTCTTTCAAGGATCAAAGTTCCGGAAGAACCAACAATTTCCCACGAAAAACCAGGCCTCCTGGCTCAGCCGGCTCACATGCTGAGCTCAGCCTCTCACCAAGGGAGATGAACACCTCTCCTCTCTTGACTGTCAAGTTAAAGGAATGCCAATTACTTTTGCACTTTAGACTCAGTTTGCAGCAACTGAAGTATTCTGAGGGCGAAGGCGGAAGGTGGGAGGAGGAGAGAGACTCTGGGACATTTTAGAAGCAGCTGAAACAGATGCAACACATTAGGCTCATTCTCATTTACATTTAACCCGGTTTGCGATTCGCTTTGCTTCGGGTTGGTGAATCGATTCCAGTCCATGTGTCGTTCCACTGTGGAAGTGAGTCTTTTCTTTATTCACTTCTCTTTTGGCACGACTGTCATTCCCGCTAGTTTGTGATTCTTCAAAATGCCTGTCTATCATCTACACATCATCGGTGACACAACTGACAATACATTCACGAAAACACAGTAGGGAGTCATGGATGCCATGGCCAGAATCCCATCCCTCAATATTATCCCATCCCTCACCAGTTTTTGGGAAATCCACCATTTCCCCTCCTTCTCCTTTCCCAGGTCCCGTCCTACATTCCAACCTTCTGTCCAGAAGGAATTCCAAAATGCCTTCCATTCTGAGATTGACTAGGAAGTATGTTCTCCAAGTTCTGCAAGACTAGGAGGGCACCACTTTAATTCCCCATGTCCTCCAAGTCGCCTGGGATGCCTGAGCCATGGGTGCCATATGGAGGACTCTCCCCTGGGTGAAAGGCTGCCATCCCAGCCATGCAGCACTTGGAGGAAATACTATTCAAGGATAAAGGGGCCTGATCCGTATCCCATTCTGCTGGAGTGTTTCATAAGTAGGACCTCTGAGGATCAGGAATTCCCATGGAAAGGAATGGAAACCCAGGGCCCCCATGGAAAACAACCATCCGCAGGGTCCCCCCTTGATAAGGAAGCAAGGCTTCCCTGGGGCAGCCATGGAGGGAGCCCTGAAGCATGGCAAAATGGACCACCATTCTGTCCCTCTGAAGGTGAGCAATGGGGCTTATCAGGGGTCTTTTAAGGGAAGGAGGAAGGAATGTGGCAGAGAGCCCAGGAATCACCCCTAGATCTCTCCACTGGCCCCCATCTATATTGGGAAGCTTCCCCAGATCACACTTGGTCATCTTCTGATGGAGATCTTCTGGAGTGGATCTCTCCAGCCTTCCTCCCTGTGGGATCTGAAGGGCTGGCATTGCTGATGGAGACCCGCTGGAGTAGATCTCTCCAGCCTTCCTCCCTGTGGGATCCGAGGGGATGGCATTGCTGATGGAGACCAGCTGGAGTAGATCTCTCCAGCCTTCCTCCCTGTGGGATCTGAGGGGCTGGCATTGCTGATGGAGACCTTCTGGAGTGGATCTCCCCAGACATCCCCCCTATGGGAACCGAGGGGCTGGCATTGATGATGGAGACCTTCTGGAGTAGATCTCCCCAACCTTCCTCCCTGTGGGATCCGAGGGGCTGGCATTGCTGATGGAGATCTTCTGGAGTGGATCTTCCCAGCCTTCCTCCCTGTGGAATCTGAGGGGCTGGCATTGCTGATGGAGACCCTCTGGAGTGGATCTCTCCAGCCTTCCTCCCTGTGGGATCTGAGGGGCTGGCATTGCTGAGAGAGACCTTCTGAAGTGGATCTCTCCAGCCTTCCTCCCCGTAGGATCCGAGGGGCTAGCATTACTGATGGAGACCTTCTGGAGTGGATCTCCCCAGTCTTCCTCCCTGTGGGATGCAAGGGACAGGCATTGCTGATGGAGACCTTCTGGAGTGGATCTCTCCAGCTTTCCTCCATGGGATCCAAGGTGCTGGCATTGATGATGGAGACCTTCTGACTTGGATCTCCCCAGCCTTCCTCCCTGTGGGATCCGAGGGGCTGGCATTGATGACGGAGATCTTCTGGAGTGGATCTCTCCAGCCTTCCTCTCTGTGGGATCCGAGGGGCTGGCATTGATGACGGAGACCTTCTGGAGTGGATCTCTCCAGCCTTCCTCTCTGTGGGATTTGAGGGGCTGGCATTGATGACGGAGACCTTCTGGAGTGGATCTCCTCAGCCTTCCTCCCTGTGGGATCCAAGGGTCTGGCATTGTTGATGGAGACCTTCTGGAGTGGATCTCTCCAGCCTTCCTCCCTGTGGGATCCAAGGGGCTGGCATTGCTGATGGAGACCTTCTGGAATGGATCTCTCCAGCCTTCCTCCCTATGGGATCCAAGGGGCTGGCATTGCTGATAGAGACCTTCTGGAGTGGATCCGTGCAGCCTTCCTCCCTGTGGGATCGAAGGGGTTGGCATTGATGATGGAGACCTTCTGGAGTGGATCTCTCCAGCCTTCCTCCCTGTGGGATCCCTGGGGCTGGCATTGATGACAGAGACCTTCTGGAGCGGATCTCTCCAGCCTTCCTCCCTGTGGGATCCCAGGGGCTGGCATTGCCCTTCCTGCCTCTGCCAGGGAAATGCTGGCTGAAAGAGAGTAATTGGGTGGGGGGTGGGGGTGGGGGGCTCCTTGGAAGAGTCTGGCTGCAGGCAGCCTTTGAGAGGGTCCCCATGCAATCCACCTGATCCATCAAACCTGTTTCTGCATCAAGAGGTTTGGGCAGGTGAGCAGGGGTCCCGGTGCAGCCCCTGGGAGTTACTGGTTTGACCCAGAGAGTGGGAGGACCCCAGGGAAGGGTCTGCACCACTGGTTGGCTTCAGAAGGAAAAGAAGGGGCTGCAGGTGCAGGGGAGACGACGGATCAGGCCCTTTCCGCTTTCAAGAAGGGGCATTTAGATGTCAACCAAAGTTGTCATTCCTCCATAGTGTCACTTCTATAGTACATTCGCCTCTCCTTACTTCTATTATTTTTCTTTAGGAGTTTATGGTTCAAATGTTGCAATGCAACCAAGTCAGAAGGTCCTGCCCTCAGGCCCTCCTTTGGCACCTCTTCCGATGCAGGGAACTTGTGGGACAGCGCATGGATCTCAAAGGCATTCTCCCATGTGTTGGGCTTTTGTTAACAATATCAATTCGTTTTATTTTCTCTTTTTTTAAATAAAAAAGCTTTTTTTTACCTGTGGTTGGTAAAAGTGTGGTGGAGTCTCCTTCTTTGGAGGTCTTTAAACAGAGGCTGGATGGCCATCTCTCGGGGATGATTTGATTTTGAGTTCCTGCATGGCAGAATAGGGTTGGACTGGATGGCCCTTGGGGTCTCTTCCAACTCTAGGATTCTATGATTCTATGATTGTATGATTCTACCTGGGCAACAGAAAGAAACCACCATTGGTCCCAGTCAGACCTCCAAAGGGAGGTAGTTCTTGACTTTATTTTTATCTTGCCTCCCCAACCCCAAAACAAGCATTGAAGAGAGCTTACCCATTAGTGCATGTACACTATAGATGAAACATACAGAAGATTAGTATTAAACTATGATTCCACTGCCTAATACATTAAAAGAATTGAACATTTGCAATTACAAAAAGTTTATCCCAGCAGTTTAGAAACACTACAATTAAAAGGAGTACAGTACAGTATACCCTTTTGGAGGTTCTCTGGGACTAACTGTAATGAATCTTGCGAACACAACTGCATATTAAATCAGTCTGTATATTTCACAAAGGTACAACAAATTAAATATTGTGTTTGAACCCCATGCGCTGTCCCAAAAATTCTTTGCATCCAAGGAGGTGCTAACAAAGATTTTGAGGGCAAGACTCTTTGGCCTGTGATACTCAATATTATTTCAACATTTAGATGCACAAATTAAAGCAATTATAATCTAGCTAAAACATACACAAGGTTAATAATAAAAGATGATTCAATTGCCTAGGACATTAAAAAATAATTGAACATGTGCAGTCACAAATATTTAAAAGCAGCAGTTTAGCCACATTACAATTAAAAGAATTACAGTGTACCAACTAATCAGCTATGACTAAATATTGCAAACCCAACAGCAAATTAAATCCCAGTCTGTATATTTAACAAAGGCACAACAAACTAGATATTGTGTTTGACCCCTGTGCGCTGTCACACAAATTCTTGGCATCCAAACACAAGTTTTGAGGGCAAGACTCTTTGTCCTATGATGGTCAGTATTCCTTCAACATTTGGATGCAGTTGTAGATCTTTACATCAGAAATACAAAATAGATGCAAATGCAACATATGGGTTCCACTGCAAAGAAGGTAACCTTCTGATCCCTCCTAAACACTTGAATAATCCCAATCCCTTATTCAAGGGAGGGAAAGACAGATTGTGATCTTAGGCTACTGCAGCTCCCCTCCATTTCTAGCTCTCCTTTTGAGTCAGGGACAGAGCAGGGGACCCTGGGAGTTCCACCACAGGGAACAGTCACTGCTAAGCCTCGGAGGAGGCGTGTGGTCGTGGTGGGGGACTCCTTGCTGAGGGGGACAGAAGCAGTGATTTGTGGGCCTGATAAGATGTCTCAGGATGTGTGTTGTCTCCCTGGGGCAAAGATCCAAGATGTGACAGAGAGGCTGACAAAACTGGTCAAGCCTACTGACCAAAACCCCTTCCTTTTGGTCCATGTGGGAATGAATGACACAGCAAGACACAGCCTTCAGAACATCAAAAGGGATTACGAGGCACTAGGAAAGAAGCTGAAAGAAATGGAGGCACAGATTGTCATCTCATCTCTTCTCTCAGTTGAAGGGCATGGTCCAGGACGAGAGAGGAAAATAGCAGATGTCAACAACTGGCTCCGCAGATGGTGTCGTCGAAAAATATTTGGATTCTTAGACCATGGGCTGAAGTTCCATGAGGGCGGACTTCTGGCAAGGGATGGGCTGCATCTCACACCAGTTGGAAGAAACATTTTTGCCAACAGTCTCAAGAATTTGATCAGGAGGGCTTTAAACTGAGTTATTTGGGGAAGGGAGACAGTGTTCTGGAAGACAAAGGGACTGGAAAAAATAGTCAAACTGTCATAGAGGAAACAAGGCAAACTGTACAGGGACCCAACAGTGGGAGGCAAAAAAACATGCACAAGCAGCAAGTAAAGGGGACATATGGTCTTAGATGTCTCTACACTAATGCACAGAGCATGGGAAATAAGCAAGATGAACTTGACCTCCTAGCACAACAAAGCAAATATGATATAATAGGCATCACTGAAACCTGGTGGGATGAGTCTCATGACTGGAATGTAGAAATATAACCTTTTCAGGAGAAACAGGCCAAACAGGAAAGGAGGAGGAATAGCATTATATGTCAGGGATATTTACACCAGTGAAGAAATCCAGGACATCAATCCTGGAAGCCAAGTGGAGAGCATCTGGATAAAAATTAAAGGGGAAGGAAACAACAGGGATGTTAGTGTGGGAGTCTACTACAGACCCCCAAATCAAGCAGAAGAATTGGATGATACCTTTCTAGAACAGATGACCACACACTCAGAAAGGAGAAATATAGTAGTGATGGGTGACTTCAACTATTCAGATATTTGCTGGAATTCAAACTCAGCAAAATCCTCAAGGTCTAGCAAATTTCTCACTTGCTTTGAAGACAATTTCATTGTCCAAAAGGTGGAAGAGGCAACGAGGGAGTCCGCTATTTTGGATCTGATCCTAACTAACAGGGAAGACCTAGTTAATGGGGTGCAAGTGGTTGGATCCTTAGGCAGGAGTGATCATGTCCTCCTGGAGTTTATTATACAGTGGAAAGGAGAAGCCAGGCATAGTCAGACACGCATTCTAGACTTTAGGAAAGCTGATTTTACTAAACTTAGAGAAATACTGAGGGTGATCCCATGGACAGGAATACTAAAAGAGAAGGGAGTTCAAGACGGATGGGAGTTTCTCAAAAGGGAGATACTGAAGGCACAATTTCAAACCGTGCCAACGAGGAGGAAAAATGGGAGGTGCCTCAAGAAACCAGGATGGATGACTAAGGAACTTGCAACTGAACTATGTTTTAAACGGAACATGTATAAGAAATGGAAAAATGGGGAAATCACCAAAGAGGAATTCAAACAAATAGCTAGTACGTATAGGGGTAAAGTCAGAAAAGCTAAAGCGCAGAATGAAATCAGGCTTGCTAGAGAAGTTAAGAACAATAAAAAGGGCTTTTTGGGGTATGTCAGCAGCAAAAGGAAAAAGAAGGAAATGGTAGGGCCACTGTGTGGAGAAGATGGCAAAAAGTTAACAGGGGACAGAGAAAAGGCAGAATTACTCAACACCTTCTTTGCTTCAGTCTTCTCAGAAAAGGCAAAGGGTGCTCAACCTGAGGATAATGGAGCAGAGGACAGAATAGGAGAATTTCAGCATAGAATAAGTAAAGAGATAATACAGGAATACCTGGTTAATCTAAATGAATATAAGTCTCCAGGACCAGATGAATTACATCCAAGGGTATTAAAAGAACTGGCAAATGTAATATCGGAACCATTGGCAATAATCTTTGAGAACTCCTGGAAAACAGGAGAAGTCCCAGCGGACTGGAGGAGGGCAAATGTTGTCCCCATCTTCAAAAAGGGGGAAAAAGAGGATCCCAACAATTATCGTCCAGTTAGTCTGACATCAATACCAGGGAAGATTCTGGAGCAGATCATTAAACAGAGAGTCTGTGAACATCTGGAAGGTAATTTCATAATCAAAAAAAGTCAACATGGGTTTCAGAGAAACAGGTCATGCCATCTCTTTTTTTGATAAAATTACCAGCTTTGTAGATGAAGAGAATGCTGTGGATATAGTATATCTTGATTTCAGTAAGGCCTTTGACAAGGTTCCCCATGACATTTTTGCAAACAAGTTGGTAAAATGTGGGCTAGACAAAGTAACTGTTACATGGATTTGTAATTGGTTAACTGGTCGAACGCAAAGGGTGCTCAACAATGGCTCCTTTTCAACTTGGAAAGAAGTGACCAGTGGGGTGCCACAGGGCTCTGTCCTGGGTCCAGTGCTATTTAATATCTTTATTAATGACTTGGATGACGGTATTGGGGGCATAGTTATCAAATTTGCAGACGACACCAAATTAGGAGGAGTAGCTAATACCCCAGAGGACAGGATCAAAATTCAAAATGACTTGAACAGACTAGAAAGTTGGGCCAAAGCTAACAAAATGAAATTCAACATGGAGAAATGTAAGGTACTGCACTTAGGGCAGAAAAACGAAAAGTACAGATATACAATGGGGGACACCTGGCTGAATGAGATTTCTACGTGTGAAAGGGATCTAGGAATCCAGGTGGATCATAAGTTGAACATGAGTCAACAGTGCGATGCAGCAACTAAAAAGGCCAATGCAATTTTAGGCTGCATCAGTAGAAGTATAGTGTCTAGATCAAGAGAAGTAATAGTGCCACTCTATTCTGCTTTGGTCAGGCCTCACCTGGAATACTGTGTCCAGTTCTGGGCACCACAATTCAAAAAGGATACTGAAAAACTGGAGTGTGTCCAAAGGAGGGCAACTAAAATGGTGAAGCGTCTGGAAACCACGAAGCCCTATGAGGAACGACTTAGGGAGCTGGGGATGTTTAGCCTGGAGAAGAGAAGGCTGTGAGGTGATATGATAGCCGTGTTTAAATATTTGAAGGGATGTCATATTGAGGAGGGAACAAGCTTGTTTTCTGCTGCTCCAGAGACTAGGACCCGAAACAATGGATGCAAGCTGCAAGAAAAGAGATTCCACCTCAACATCAGGAAGAACTTCCTGACAGTAAGGGCGGTTCGACCGTGGAACACACTCCCTCAATGGAGATTTTGGTGGAGTCTCCTTCCTTGGAGGTCTTTAAGCAGAGGCTGGATGGCCATCTGTTGGGGATGCTTTGATTGGGAGTTCCTGCATGGCAGGGGGTTGAACTGGATGGCCCTTGTGGTCTCTTCCAACTCTATGATTCTATGATTCTATTTTTCTAAATCAACCTGTATATTTAACAAAGGTACAACAAATTAGATATTGTGTTTGACCCCCATGCACTCTCCCAAAAAGTATTTGCACCCAAGGAGGCACCAACACAGGTTTGAGGGCAATCTCTTTGGCCTGTGATGCTCAGTATTATTTCAACATTTGGATGTTTTAATGCAATCATCAAGCCTTAAATAAAATAAATAAAAACATACAAAATAGATGTGAATGCAGTATAGGCGTTCCACTACAAAGAAGGTAACCTTCTGTTCCCTCCTAAACTGAAGATCCCTCTCTCTTATTTGAGATGGAAAAGGCCAGATGGGGATCCCAAGTGTTCCTCCAAAGATATCTCCTCCATGCAGGGTCCCTCCGTTTGATAGAAACATAATATGAAAAGGACTAGCAAAATGTACAGAGCCTGGAGGGCCCAAGGCAGAGGAAGCTGCTTGACCGCAGAAGGAGATCCTGTAAGCTCAGCATGGGAGCGTTTGGCTGGAAGCCCAGAGGAATCCGCCAACTATTGAAATCTGCAGAAGCCTTTCATGGAAGGTAACAACTCTCTGTGGGAAATCTGTGTTTGCAAGTAAACAGAAGTTCAAGGCGAGTATCTCCCTCCAGGAAAGATATGCCTTTGTTCAGGGACATCTTTGTGGATGGTTGGGCGATTCTCATAGATTCAAAAAATCATACAGTTTGAAGTGACCGCAAGGGCCCCAAGTCCAACCCCCTGCTATGCAGGAATACACAATCAAAACACACACACACACAAATGCATACGCATATTTTGACAAATCGTCATCCATCTTCTGTTTTTTTCTGGGGAAATTGTTGGTTCAAAACCTCCAAAGACTCCCGGATCCCAGGTTAGTCTCAACTTCTGTTTACTTGCTCATTCTCTCACCTGGAAAACCCATTCAAGTCCATTCAAATTGCCCCAGGAATAGATCTGTCTTATAAAGGAGCCCATTTGGGCAATCAATGCAGTCTTTAGTACGGAACAGGAATATCTGTGGGCGGAGGTCATTGCTACCTCTGCATTGTCATGGACGGATCATTTCCTGGTCAAGATGGAACTTAAGGCCACTGTCTGCCCCTCCGGGGGTGGTGGACCTATTAGAATGGTCCGCCCTCGAAGACTAATGGAACCAATTGGTTTCCAGAAGGCCTTAGATTGTTTGATGGTTCGTAACACCGGTGATTCTGTCGATGCCTTGGTTAATACTTGAAACATCGATCTCACCAAGGCTATCGACACAATCGCTCCCAAGCGTCCTTTCTGGCCTGCTCCTAATCGTAAGCCCTGGTATACCGAGGAGCTTAGGAGGATGAAGCGAGCTGGACAACGACTAGAGCGTGAATGGCGGAAGACTCGACTCTTATCCGACAGAACTCGCCATAGGAAACACCTTGATTCCTATTGGGAGGCATTGCGTGCAGCACAGAAATCTTTCTCCTCTGCACGCATTGCGTCTGCAGAGTCTCATCCAGCAGAACTGTTTAGGGTGGTAATAATAATAATAATAATAATAATAATTATTATTATTATTATTTTTATTTATATCCCGCCCCTCTGCCAAGCAATCGGGGCGGCGTACAAGTACAACATTAAAAAATTACAAACAACAAAACAACTTGAAATCCCATCCCTCCTTTACCCACCCACCCATCCCCCAACATATTAAACAAAATCAATAACAATAATAAAATCAATAACAATAATAAAAATATACAAATTTGAAAGTACAAAAATTTCTTATCATTATAATGCTTCAAGGACTGCGGATGGCAAAGCAGTCCTCCGCGGCAACTCCCTTGAGATTATCACAGGGGAACATGAAAAAACCCGAGCCCGTGGTGCGAGACTACTCCCAGCTGCCCAGCTGTCAGAAATAAGGGCAGGCAGAGCCCTTAAGGGACCAGAGTCCTTCCCGGGGCTTCTGCAGGCCAGGGAGGTCATTGCCGCCACCGCTGCATTAGTCCCTCAGTGGTATATAAGGGTGGTGGGGAACTGACACAGGTTCCTCCTGTGCAGAACCCTCTACTTAACCCTACAGCGGCCTGCTGTGATGATTTTAACATCCACTTTGCAGATAAAATCTCTCGAATAAGAGCAGACCTTGATGCCAGTATTTTGACAGAATCCATGGGTGAGGTGCCCAGCAACTCCGTTGATGGCGTTTTACTGGATCAGCTTCAATCTGTGAGTACCGATGACGTGGACAAGCTCCTTGGTAGAGTGAGGAAGACGACTTGCCCTCTCGATCCTTGTCCATCTTGGCTGGTCGTCCAGGGGGGTGACGTGCTGAGGGTATTCCTTCGGGATACCATCAACGCGTCATTCAGGGAAGGCGTTGTCCCATCTTGTTTAAAGGAGGCGGCGGTTAAACCCCTCCTGAAAAAGCCTTCCCTGGATCCCCTGGACAGGAATAACTATAGATCAGTCTCCTTGCTGCTCTTCTTAAGCAAGGTGATCGAGAGGGCAGTTGCTTCCCAACTCCAAGCTGTCTTGGAGGAAACCAATTATCTTGATCCATTTCAAACCGGCTTTAGGCAGGATATGGAGTTGAGACTGCCATGGTTGCTCTGGCTGATGACCTCCGCTTGGGCATCGACAGGGGTAGTGTGACCCTGCTGGTGCTCTTGGACCTCTCAGCGGCCTTTGATACTATAGATCACTCCATCCTCTTGGATCGCCTGAGAGAGTTAGGAATTGGAGGCACTGCTCTGCAGTGGTTCTGTTCCTTTCTCTTGGGCAGATCTCAGAGGGTGAGGCTCGGGGACAGTTGTTCTTCCAGAATAGAACTTAATTGTGGCATCCCTCAGGGCACCATCCTGTCCCCGATGCTATTCAATATCTATATGAAGCCGCTGGGAGAGATCATTCGGAGGCATGGAGCACGGTGTCTTCAGTATGCTGATGACACCCAGATATACCTCTCCATGACCCAATCATCTGCCCAGACCTCAGATGGCATCTCTCCTCTCAATGACTGTCTTAATGCGGTAATGGATTGGATGAGGAAAAACAGATTGAAACTGAATCTGGACAAAACGGAGGTACTTACAGTGACGGGCCCGAAACTTTTGCTATGGGTTGGCGAATCAATTCCAGTCCATGCGTTGTTCCACTATGGAAGCGGGTCTTGTCTTTATTAACTTCTTTTTTGGCACGATTGTCATTCCCGCTAGTTTGTGATTCTTCAAAATGCCTGTCTATCATCTACGCATCATCGGTGACACAACCGACAACACATTCACGAAAACACAGGAGGGAGTCATGGGTGCCATGGCCAGAATCCCATCCCTCACTATTATCCCATCCCTCACCAGTTTTGGGGAAATCCACCATTTCCCCTCCTTCTCCTTTCCCAGGTCCCGTCCTACATTCCAACCTTCTGTCCAGAAGGAATTCCAAAACGCCCTCCATTCTGAGCTTGACTAGGAAGTATGTTCTCCAAGTTCTGCAAGACTAGGAGGGCACCACCTTAATTTCCCATGTCCTCCAAGTCCCCTGGGATGCCTCAGCCATGGGTGTCATATGGAGGACTCTCACTGGGATGCCTCAGCCATGGGTGTCATATGGAGGATTCTCACTGGGATGCCTCAGCCATGGGTGCCATATGGAGTACTCTCCCCTGGGATGCCCCAGCCATGAGTGCCATATGGAGGACTCTCCCTTGGGATGCCCCAGCCATGGGTGTCATATGGAGGACTCTCCCCTGGGATGCCTCAGCCATGGGTGTAATATGGAGGACTCTCCTTGGGATGCCTCAGCCATGGGTGTCATATGGAAGACTCTCCCCTGGGATGCCCCAGCCATGGGTGTCATATGGAGGACTCTCCCTGGGATGCCCCAGCCATGGGTGCCATATGGAGGACTCTCTTTGGGATGCCTCAGCCATGGGTGCCATATGGAGGACTCTCCCCTGGGATGTCTCAGCCATTGGTGTCATATAGAGGACTCTCCCCTGGGATGCCTCAGCGATGGGTGCCATATGGAGGACTGTCCCCTGGGAGAAGTGCTGCCATCTCAGCCTTGCAGCACTTGGAGGACATGGGGAGTTGAAGTAGTGCCCTCCCAACTTTGCAGACTTGGAGGACATGCTTCCTAATCAAGCTCAGAATTGAGGGCATTTTGGAATTCCTCCTGGACAGAAGGTTGGAATGTAGGACTGGTCCTGGGAAAGGGGAGGGGCGATGGTGGATTTCCCCATTAATAATAATAATAATAATAATAATAATAATAAATTTTATTTTTATCCCGCCCCTCTGCTTAGCAATCGGGGCGGCTTACAACAATTAAAAATACAATAGTTAACAATATTCCGGTATCCCAATCCCTCCACCCATCCCTTCCACACCCCTTAAAACAATATTAAACTTAAGAAATTTAAAAGGAAACATTAATAAGATAAAAGCATAGTTATATAAAAATGGCAGAGCAGCAGAGAGCTTGGGGAGGAAAATTCAATGTTCATTCCTCTAAGGAGGATCATTCTGGGAAGGCCTGCCGGATGAGATCCGTCTTAACTGCTTTCTTAAAAGCAGTGAGTGTTGTAGTGAGACGGATCTCATCCAGCAGGCCGTTCCATAGTTTAGGGGCAATGATGGAGAATGCCCTCTGCGAGGTCTGTTTGAATTTTGTCTTCGGCTGTTGAAATAGGTTCTTACCAGCTGACCGAAGGGCACGGGGGGGGGGGCTCATATGGGTGAGGGATCTGCCAAATCTCTGCCAAGATAATCCTTCTCCTTCTGTTTGAGGCGATCCTGCATCCCATGATGTGCTGATGGAGGACTTGAGTTCAGGACGCTGCTATCTGGACTGCTTCATTGTTGTGCAACACTTGGATGCAATCCATAAAGTCCTGAATGAAAAAATTAAAATGAAATAGAAAGCAATGCAATATAGATATTACAGTCTAAAGGAGCCACTCCTCTAAATGCACAGCTGAAAGTCCTATTCAAAGAGAGAGGGGCCTGATCCGTATCCCATTCTGCTGGAGTGTTTCATAGGTAGGATCTCTGAGGATCAGGAATTCCCATGGAAAGGAATGGAAACCCCATGGAAAACAACCATCTGCAGGGTCCCCCCTTGATAAGGGAGCAAGGCCTCCCTGGGGCAGCCATGGAGGGACCCTTGAAGCATGGCAAAATGGATGACCATCCTGTCCCCCCAGAAGGTGAGCAATGGGGCTTGTCAGGGGTCTTTTAAGGGAAGGAGGAAGGAATGTGGCAGGGAGCCCAGGAATCACCCCTAGATCTCTCCACTGGCCCCCATCTACATTGGGAAGCTTCCTCAGATCACACTTGGTCCTTCTGGAGTGGATCTCCCCAGCCTTCCTCCCTGTAGGATCCGAGGGGCAGGCATTGCTGATGGAGACCTTCTGGAGTGGATCTCTCCAGCCTTCCTCCTTATGGGATCCAAGGGGCTGGCATTGCTGATTTAGACCTTCTGGAGTGGATGACTCCAGCTTTCCTCCCTGTGGGATCCAAGGTGCTGGCATTGATGATGGAGACCTTCTGACTTGGATCTCCCCAGCCTTCCTCCCTGTGGGATCCGAGGGGCTGGCATTGCTGATGGAGACCTTCTGGAGTGGATCCCTCCAGCCTTCCTCCTTGTGGGATCTGCCAGGGATATGCTGGCTGAAAGAGAGCAATTGGGGGGCTCCTTGGAAGAGTCTGGCTGCAGGCGGCCTTTGAGAGGGTCCCCATGCAATCCACCTGATCCACCAAGACCTGTTTCTGCATCAAGAAGTTTGGGCAGGGGAGGAGGGGTCCCAGTGCAGCCCCTGGGAGTTACTGGTTTGACCCAGAGAGTGGGGGGACCCCAGGGAAGGGTCTGCTCTGCTGGTTGGCTTCAGAAGGAAAAGAAGGGGCTGCAGGTGCAGGGGAGACGACGGATCAGGCCCTTTCCACTTTCAAGAAGGGGCATTTAGATGGAAACCAAAGGGCCAATTCCTCCATAGTGTCACTTCTATAGTGCATTCCCTTCACTTTACTTCTATTATTTCTATGTAGGAGGTGATGGTTGAAATGTTGCAATGCAACCAAGTCAGAAGGGTCCAGCCCTCAAGCCCTCCTTTGACACCTCTTCCGATGCAGGGAACTTGTGGGACAGCGCATGGATCTCAAAGGCATTTTCCCATGTGTTGGGCTCTTGTTAACAATATACTGGTAAATTTGATTTATTTTTCTTTTTTAAATAAAAAGGCTTCTTTTACCTGTGGTTGGTAAAAGTGTGGTGGAGTCTCCTTCTTTGGAGGTCTTTAAACAGAGGCTGGATGGCCATCTGTCGGGGATGATTTGATTTTGAGTTCCTGCATGGCAGAATAGGGTTGGACTGGATGGCCCTTGGGGTCTCTTCCAACTCTAGGATTCTATGATTCTATGATTGTATGATTCTACCTGGGCAACAGAAAGAAACCACCATTGGTCCCAGTCAGACCTCCAAAGGGAGGTAGTTCTTGACTTTATTTTTATCTTGCCTCCCCAACCCCAAAACCAGCACCGAAGAGAGCTTACCCATTAATGCATGTACACTATAGATGAAACATACAGAAGGTTAGTATTAAACTATGATTCCACTGCCTAATACATTAAAAGAATGGAATATTTGCAATTACAAAAAGTTTATCCCAGCAGTTTAGAAACACTACAATTAAAAGGAGTACAGTACAGTATACACTTTTGGAGGTACTCTGGGGCCAACTGTAATGAATCTTGCAAACACAACTGCATATTAAATCAATCTGTATATTTAACAAAGGTATGATAGGGTTAAATGAGTCTGTTGTAAAATAATGCTGTTAGAGAACCAAAGCAACGCCATTATGAGAGGAGAGGAACAGTGTGTGGCCTTGAAAGGTAGACCTTTGTGCAGAGAAGAGGAGGGCACCGAAGGAAGATAGAGAAGCGAAACTTAACTGAAGGAAGTGAAGACTGGGGGTGTTGATAAAGGAGGAAACGAAACTGATGGGGAGAAATGAAACTTGAAAGTTGTTGAGTGTATATAAAAGGCACCGCCCGGAAGGGCTGGTAGCACAGTATGGCTGAACAAATTCCCCTGTGCCATTTGTATGCAAATAAAGCCATCTAGGCCTCAGGACCTGTTTCAAGTCTCCTTCTGTTAAACCAGCGAACCGAACTGTAACATTTGGCGAGCCAGCCAGGAGACTTGGGGCAGAAGATTTTCTCCTGCCCTCCCTTGATCTCAACTGTGGGAGGCTTCTGGACTGACTGGGAGCATGCGCCTTCACTATCTTGTGAAGCCTAGTCATCTGGAAGAATCCCAAGTCTGGTGAGATACAACAGAGGTGAACTGTGAGGTCCCAGCCAGATCGCTTCTTGTTTTTTGTTTTGTTTTGTCCTGTCTTGTTTTGTCCCTGTCCTGTCTCCAGCGCTGGGCCTAGATATCTGTCAGGCAAGTGTCTGGGGATCCCAATTTCTGTCTGCCCGATCCCAAAGGGTCAAAGGGGAGGAAGGTACACCCTCCCATCTGTTTTGAATCTGGTAGGGGGTTCACCCCCCCTCATCTGTTCTGTAATGGCAAGAGTTCTTGCCCATCTGGTTCTGTATCTGTATTTGGCAATTTGCATTTGCCTCTGGAAGGGAGCTCTCGGGAGGAGGGTTTCCTGTTGTGTGTGAATGTGCGATTGAATGGCCTTGCAGTTCTCAGAAGTGGACTGTTGAGTGTCTGGCCACCTGAGTCAAGGTGACTGATAACCTTCTGTGTCCGCGGATCAGCTCCCCCAAACTCCTATAGCTGATCCGTTCCCCATCACTCCCCCTTCGCCTCTGTCTGTCTCTATCCTGTTGTTAGATTAGGCCAGGATGGGGGGGGAGGTGCTTCAACCCCCATTTAGTTTTATGTCCAAATATTTTTTTTATTGAGTTGTATGGCTGACTATCATCCACTGATGTTTGGCAGCAAAAGTTAAAATGCCTGAGTATCTGACCCCTCCCTGGCAGCCAGGGCTAGCACCAGCCAAGGCTTTCAGATTCCTTTTGGGGAGTTAACTGTTTCCAGGAAACTGGTGTTGTTGTTTCCTTTTGGGAGCAAGTGACCTTGAGAGGTTTTTTATACCACCAAATATAAAGAAAATAATAGAAAATGCCTACCTGATTATGATGACCCAATTAAAGAAAAATTGTTAAAGGCACAGACCCTCTGAGTGACTAGATTTATAATTCAGAGTGACTTACTTATCCCTAAACTGCAGTAATGTTTGCCAATTCTTGTAAAGGTGCCATACAAAAAAGGCTGCACTTATTAAAGTTTCACTGTGTTCCAGCTAAGTTTAACAAGTGCTGCAGTGTGTAAAAGAGAAAAGAAAAAAAAATCACTACCTCTGATAGAGACCTACTTGAGGGCATGAGACAGCCCGCCCTTCCTCATGAGGGGGGGATGAAGCAAGGAAGAAAAAATGGTGTGTTAAACAGAAAGGCAGAAGCTATGAGAAAGAATTCGCTGTACCTAAATGTTGCAATTGTTTGCTTATCTGACTGCATTCCCAGTTTCACAGAACCTCATTGTTTTAGAGAGTAACATAGAAACAAAGAAACATGGAGTCCTAGAGTTGGAGGAGAGCCCAGAGCATCCAGTCTGACCCCCCTTGTGCCATGCAGGAACTCTAAATCAATCCTCCAACTGCAGACCTGTACTCTTTTATTGATCAGAACACTGTTTGTATCCATGTAAATTGCCAATCAGCTTAGTTTTGCTCATGCATTGCTGATTCCTATGAGTTCAAGACTGATCTGAAGTTATAAAACTTTTGCTGCGACCAATAAAGTTCAAGAAGCAGAGGGGAAACAGGTTAACCACGTATTAGCAAACCTTGTTTAGAAGCAGTAAGAAAAAGGAGGCTTCACTGAAATGAGCATGATAACAGAGAAAGCTTATGTATGTTAAGAGTGAAAGAGAAAAATAAATAAATAAAGCAGAGCTGGCTCAACTGCTGCTATCAGAGAGAAAGAATTTGCAAGCCAGGAGAAGGGGGGCAACAGTGCCCAGAGAAAAAGAAAGAGAAGTAACCTTGAGCCCAGAAAAAAGAGATAAGATAGATGTGCATACTGTAAAAAGAGAAAGAAAACTTGTGTGTTTTTATTTATATTGTATTATATTTGATATTCATATATAAAGGCAACTTGGAGCAGGCTGAGAGTGCAAACCTCTATGCTTGCCTGTTCTTCAAATGTTAGAAGCCATGCAAGACTGGAAGCACAATAATGCAACAGTTAAAGCCTTTGTTTTATTGCCCCTTAGAGCCTCCTGTCAGAGTGGTATTTCTTGTATGAAATAGAGCTCTTGTTCATATGCATCCTTGTGATAATGCTTGGCCTTGATCCTCTTTTTGTCTGAGCCCTTGTGAGGGATTAATTTCATCATAGTTCAGTTAGAGCCTCCATGCACCAGCATATTGGAAGGCTGCTCAACTTGTGCATTCTGGTCAGGATTACCTTCCCCTGGAATACGCCCCGTTGCCAGTTAAGAAGCCTGGCCAGCTCAGTTGGTTGAGCATGAGGTGCACCCCTAATGTATGGAAGATCTACACCTCTACTGTTATTTGTGGACACTTTGGAACAAAGGGGGGGAGGTATCTTTGAAAAGACAGCTTTTAAGCTATCTGCCCTGTTTATTTTGTTTTTGTTAAATTTGATTATAATGCTATTGTTGTTTCCTTTATACTGTCAAGCCCACACTCAGTGCCATTCCTGTGTTAAAGCTGTTAGATCAGAGCAGATATAGCTGCAAAGGGATCAAACATCTGTGTCAGTTTAAAAGCATCTGTGCCTTGAAAACAATAAATTCACCTGTTATAAAACATAGGCTGGCAGAGAGCATATGCTTTTGATGAAAAATACATATGTCCTCAGAAAAGTATAAATGCCAGGTGCAATAGTGTGGAACATGGACACTGTCCTCACTGGAATTGTGTAGCCTGAATGACCTGGAAAAGTGGGAGTTGATGCCCAGCTTACTAAAGTCCCTGTTCAGTTCACTTGCAACCACTTGCAGTGTAATTATGTCAGTTTTACAATTGACATCCCTGAATTCCTGATCAATAAATATGGGCCACAATTTGGAATTGGGATAGACGGGGGAGGCCGTGATCCCTTAGGATTGTTTTCTTTGAAATTTGTTCAGTACATAGAAGAGGGGCACTCTGTTCCACAAGCCTTTCATTCTGGGTTTTGGCAGGACATTGGAAGACCCTTTATACCAGAAGTAACCAGAAGCTTGTTTGTAACTTTTGCAGAAATGGTTGTAGATGTCCTAGTGAAAATACTCAGATAGAAGTCCAGTGGCCATGGGAAGCTCCAGAGTGTGTGAATAAGTGGTGTGTCAACCGGATTGACCCTATTGCACCCTCTATAGGAAGACTGATGTGTGAAACCATGACTCTGATAAATATAACTGGGAATGTTTAAACCATTAGTTATTGGCCTAACCAGGCTGTAATTCCTGTTAACTTGTTGTGAAATGCCAGTTTATAATCTAACCTCAAAACAACAGTCCCCACTGATTTGACCTGGAATGCTCCAAAAGAGAAGGCAAGGGTCAGCTAGGATTGGGGAATGAAAAGATGAAGAGTGGCCACCTGAGTGCATTGTTCAGTATTACAGCCCTGCTACTTGGGCTCAGGATGGGATATAAGGATACAGGACTCCAAATTATATGCTTAATAGAATCATTAGCTTATAGGATATGCTGGAAATAATAACCAATGAGACCGTCCAAGCCCTATCAGCCCTGTCCCAGACCCAAACTCAGATGAGAAATGCCATTTATCAAAACTGCCTGGCATTAGATTATTTATGGGCTGCTGAAGGAGGAGTGTGTGGAAAGTTCAACCTCACTATAATGGCAAAATAATAGAAGACATACAAACATGGAAAGGATTTGAGTGTGCTGAAGGATTAGAATCATTGCTCAGTTGCGTAGAGGGCTTATAGGGAACTCATTGTTATAATTGCTATATGCTTGCTTTTGTGCTTAATTATACCTTATATAGTGACAGTGGCTTTAAATAGAATAAAGAATATGATAAAACAGATAGTTGATAAGAGAGCTGAAGTTCACGTGATGGCACTCAGAGATGCTTATCTCCTGGTGACAACATGTGAACCAGAGAATATATTTGATTCAAAATAAAATCACCTTAGACACCTGGCCCGCCTCCACCTGAATAAACCTGATCCTGATAAGAAGACTCAGACTAGCCCCAGGTGAACAGCACAATACCTGGAAGATGCCATTCTCTACCTTCGGGCAGATCTGCAACTGGAGAGGAAAGAAGCCTAAGACTAGCCTCAAGTGAGAAACACAAACTTGGAAGCTGTTTTTCTCTACCTTCGGGCAGACCTGCACCTGGTGAGGATGAAGACCGGGCTAGGTTCTACTGCAACAAACCAGGGAGATGTTGCTCTACGTACAGCCAGACCCCAACTAAAAAAAATGAGGGCCAGCACTGTCTTAGGGTGATGATTACATGCAAAATTCTAATAGAATTGATGAAATCATCAAAGGGGGGAATTATAGGGTTAAATGAGTCTGTTGTAAAATAGCACCATCTACTGTCAAAAGAGGGAAAACATACTAGACATGGGTAAAAATGGTATGATCCTGTATAAATGGTATGCCCTGTGATGTAATTTCAAAAAGATAAAAAGTTTGGCATATATAAAAGGCAACGCCTGGAAGGGCTCGGTGCACAGTATGGCTGAACAAATTCCCCTGTGCCATTTGTATGCAAATAAAGCAATCTAGGCCTGAGGACCTGTTTCAAGTCTCCTTCTGTTAAACCAGCGAACCGTAACAATACTTAACAAAGACACTACAAACTAGATATTGCGTTTGACCGCCGTGTGCTGTCACACAAATTCTTGGCATCCAAGGATGCAGCAACACAAGTTTTGAGGGCAAGACTCTTTGGCCTGTGATGCTCAGTATCCCTTCAACATTGGGATGCAGTCATAGATCTTTACATCAGAAATACAAAATAGATGAAAATGCAACAGGATTTCCACTGCAAAGAAGGGTTAATAAGGGATTGAGATTATTCAAGTGTTCAAAGAAGGTAACCTTCTGATCCCTCCTAACACTTGAATAATCTCAATCCCTTATTCAAGGGAGGAAAAGACAGATTGTGATCCCAGGCTACTGCAGCTCCCCTCCATTTCTAGCTCTCCCTCTAAGCCAGCAAGTCCAGCCCCTTCCTAAGAATCATAGAAATGTAGAGTTGGAAGAGATCCCAAGGGCCATCCAGTCCAACCCCATTCTGCCATGCAGGAATACACAATCCAAGCACTCCCTGGGACAGATGTCCATCCAGCCTCTGCTTAAAAACAGCCTCCAAAGAAAGAGATTCCACCAACCTTTGAGGGAGTGTCTTCCACTGTCCAACAGATCTTATCATCAAGAGGTTCTTCCTAATTTTTAGGTGGGATCTCTTTTCCTGTAGTTTGAATTCCTTGCTCCTTAAGGTTTGCTCACTGAATGGACCAAACAATTCATAGGGGTTGCCCCAGCACCTTGTAAAAAGCCCTTTCTTTAAAAGCCTGTCAGTTCTTAAAATCCTGGGATGATGGAGTGACTGTAAGGAGGGGGACATTGTAGCCTCCAAAGGAAGAGATTTGTGGCCCTTTCTGTCCCCAAAGTTGGAGGCTGGGTTGGGCACCATCTCCTCCTCAGGCAGCAGAGTTCCCTGGGTCAACCCAGGGCCCATCAGACAAGGATTGTGGGGCTGGTTTGCCTTTTGCCCAGTTGCTTTGGACAGGCAGTATCTCCCCTTCTCACTGGGAATGGGAAGAAAACCAGGTGAGTGGCCAAATCCCACCAAAGGCAACCTCCTTCCTAACTAAAAGATGGAAACTTCTGGATGGCTCCTTGGTAGCTCCTCTGAGCACATGGCTGGTTCTTCTTGATCTTTTTTTTTTTAAATTATTAGATTTAAAAACAAAATACAAACAACAACAACATACACTGACATAAAAACGAACAAGACAAAAACATACATTTAAATTATTGTCTTCATAATTCTCGTATCAATAATAGTTTTTCTTCTCTTACTATCTAAAATACTTCCCACTTATTACCTCTGTACTTAGCCCGTTATATTTTACTTCTATTATTTCTTATCAGTTTTTATAATACATACCTTACATTGATAATAGCTCTTACAATGATTCTTTAATTATATTTACAGTATTATTTTGTTCTACACAACAACTAGTTTATTTAACAACATTTGACTTCTATAGTCTTCTAACACAAATAGTGGAATTATTTTATCATCCATTCTTAAACACTTCTTTGTATTTTCCAACCCTTTTGGATCAAATAATCAATCAATGGTTTCCAGTTCTTGAAAAGTACTTCGTTGTCCTCTCCTCTTATCAATCCTGTTAACCTGTCCATTTCAAATAATTTCAACATTTTTAACAACCAATCATGAATTGTTGGTACCTCCGGAGATTTCCATCTCGATGCATATGATATTCTCGCTGCAGTTAGGAGATTAAACATCAATTTACCATACTTCAATTCTAAGTTTAAATCAATAATTATCCCTAGTAGAAACAGTTGTGGTTTGTTTTCTAAAGTGATATCGAAAATCTCCATTATAACTTGTCTTATATTTCCCCAGAATTTTTGAGCTTTTTGACATTGCCACCAAAGGTGAAAAAATGTCCCTTCTTTTTTACCACATTTCCAACAAAAAGCTTTAACCGATTTTTTCATTTTAGCCAATTTGAGTGGAGTTAAATGCCATCTGTACTGTAATTTATAGAAATTTTCTTTTAAATTGACACAAAGAGTGTGTTTTATTCTCTTATTCCAGCATTTCTCCCACTGTTCAAAGTCCTGTGACCATTTAATCATTTGGGGTTTTCATAGAATCATAGAATCATAGAGTTGGAAGAGACCACAAGGGCCATCCAGTCCAACCCCCTGCCATGCAGGAACTCCCAATCAAAGCATCCCTGACAGATGGCCATCCAGCCTCTGCTTAAAGACCTCCAAGGAAGGAGACTCCACTACTCTCCGAGGGAGTGTGTTCCACTGTCAAACAGCCCTTACTGTCAGGAAGTTCCTCCTAATGTTGAGGTGGAATCTCTTTTCTTGCAGCTTGCATCCATTGTTTCGGGTCCTAGTCTCTGGAGCAGCAGAAAACAAGCTTGTTCCCTCCTCGATATGACATCCCTTCAAATATTTAAACACGGCTATCATATCACCTCTCAGCCTTCTCTTCTCCAGGCTAAACATCCCCAGCTCCCTAAGTCGTTCCTCATAGGGCTTGGTTTCCAGACCCTTCACCATTTTAGTTGCCCTCCTTTGGACACACTGCAGTTTCTCCACATCCTTTTTGAATTGTGGTGCCCAGAACTGGACACAGTATTCCAGGTGAGGCCGGACCAAAGCAGAATAGAGTGGCACTATGACTTCTCTTGATCTAGACACTATGCATCTACTGATGCAGCCTAAAATTGCACTGGCCTTTTTAGTTGCTGCATCGCACTGTTGACTCATGTTCAACTTGTGGTCCACCTGGATTCCTAGATCCCTTTCACACGTTTTATTAGCTCAGATTCCAGTTCTCTCTCTAAAAGAAACTGATAAATTCTCTTTATCTTATGTCTCTGTCTCTCCATCTGCCTTAGGACCAAGGCCTGCAAGAGGGATGCTCTCTCTCTGAATCCAGTCTAGTCTGTTTTCTTTAGACTTCTTTGGCTGTTGAATTTCCCCAAAGCATTTCCATCCCATCTGGCCTTTCAAAGGTCACTCCTGGGACAGTCCTTGCCCTCTTCCTCAGCTCTTTTGGAAAAGACCCGGGTTCAAAGGGAGGGGAGCTGGACTGCAAAGTCCATTCAGGGGTCATTCTGGTGGGGAGGGAAGAGAGGGGTCAGCCATGTCCCCCAGCCACTCTGCCTTCTCGGACCCGTCCAAAGGGCCTGGCCAGTCTCCCTTTCCCTTGACCCTCCATGGAGAACAGTTGCATCGCCTTCTCAAAGCACAAGAACCACAGCCTCCCAGTTCCCAGCCTAACTGGGGTCTCCATTGAGGGCCCTTCTTGGGGGGCTGGTGCTCCTGGGCTGAGCCTCCAACTTCCAGAAGCCCCAGCCAGTCAGGGCAAAGGCCAAGGATTCTGGGAGTGGGAGTCCAAGAGGAGCAAGGATGGGCATGAATCACCCATCATCTCCAGTCAGCCTCATTTCCCTTTTCCCAGTGTTGTCAATGGAAGTGTTGTTGCACCACTTCTTCCCTCTCCCAAGGGACAGCTTGGCCTTTCGTGGATGCCCATCTTCTGCCTGGCTCTGGTGGCTGTCCTGGGTTCCATGTCCCCAGGGATCACCTCACCCATCATCCTTAGGGAGGGTCAGCAAGGAGGATGGGTGTGCTCCTCCCTGGATGGGAATCCTCCTCTCTCCCTCCCTCCCTCCCTCCCTGGGGCAGATTTGGGGGGTGGCCTTTGGGTGGCCAGGGAGGGAGGCCTTTGGGTGCTCAGCCCCATAAGAAGAAGAAGGCCCTCCTGGGGCTCTCAGGGCATTGCCAACTCGGTCCATCTGCCAGGATGGAGGTCAGCATGGCTGGGATCGTGGAAGCCCAAGCCAGGTAAGTCTCTGCACTCCCCTATTCCCCCTTCCAAGAATATGCTCAGTCTGGATGGGGGGGTTGGGGTTGGTGAAAGGAAGACATAGCACACACACCCCTCAGCAAGGTTGGTCCCATGGCATTGGCTTCCAGGCCCCCCATTTCTAGCCTTGTATCGACTTAAAAGAGGAGTGGAGCCTCAATGAGGATCACAGCAGAGAAAAGAGAGGCAGAAAAAGATCAAAGAATCTCTCTCTTTTTTCCCCCCCTCTCTCTCTGGAATAGGAGATCCTGCTCCCCCTCCCCTCCCCTCCCCCTCCCCTGGAATGACCCTATTCCTGGCCAGACTTTGGATTCAGGAAACCCCCCCCCCAGTCTTGGACCACTTCTCTTCTTTTGTGAAACAGAGTCCCCCCCCCCCCCCGGTCTCCCCTTCTCTCCCTTCTGTCTTCTAGGGGGGTGATGGTGATGCTGCCCACCCCAGCGATGCCCCCCTTGAACCCGATGGACCTGGCTGCCAGCTCTCTGTGGAGGATCGCCCCCTCTCCCTCCCTGCCAAGGGACCAGGTGAGTCCATCCTCTATCATCCCCTTAGACTTCCTGGGTCCAGCTATTTGGGGGGGGGGGTTCCTGGTGATAGGGGATGGGGACCCTCCTTGCCCCCCCTCTCATGCCACCCCCTTTATCTCCTTTCTTCGCAGCTCGGCAGGGGCTCCATTTTGTTAAGCAATGCAGATTTCCAAAGGCTGCTGAAAGCTTTAGTACTCAGATTCGCCAACCGCTCCTTCCAGGAGTCTCTCTATTGGCATCCCTCCTTTCTCTCCTCTCTCGCAGTTCAGCACAAACATCCCTCCGTTAAGCATTGCAGATTTCGAAATGCTCTTGAATGCTGTAGCAGGATCACTCAGAATCGTCGCCCGGGAAATCCTGGGACTTCTGTAGGATTGCCATCCTCTGATGGAGTCTCCTTCCTCTGGCCTCCAGGAACCAAGAAGGAGAAAAGCTGAGGGCTTGGGAAGGAAAGTGGCTCCGGCCTCCCCTCCCCTCCCCTCCCCCAATTCCCCATAAAGAAGAATAAAGCCTTTGCAAGACACAAGCTGGCCTCGGGCGTCTCTTTGTCTTGGGTGGCAGGGGGCTGAGTGTGGATGGGGAAGAAGGGGCTCCCCTCTTCCAAGGGAGGGTCCTTGGTGTCTCCCTCTCCCTAGGTCTCCCCCTTTCAGCAAACCTCCCTCCCCCTCGGCCCCCACCTCTCTCTCAGAGGCACCCCCCCAACACACTGCAGCTCTAAAGGTCCAGAATAGAAAAGGGGACCCCCTTCCCTCCCCACCCCAAACCTGGCTTCCCCAGGGTTCCCATCCCAGAATAGGAAGAGCCTTTGCAAAGGTCCCCCCCTTCCCATACACCTGCCTTGAATGGCTCTGGAGACATGGCTGCCAATGTTGGTGGGGGGACATTGGGGTGGGGGCTTTCCTGAAAGGCTCTTTTCCTGAAAGGCTTTCCCAGTTCCCCAGGAAAAGGGGGGGGGCAAAGAAGCCAGCCCCTCCCTCCCTTCCATCCTGAAGCCCTGGGTCCCAAGGGGTTCATTTGGTCTTTCTCCCTAAAGCTCCAGAAACAGAGGCTGAAGTCTCCAGTCTCCATTGGGCAGAGCCAAGCAAGGGCCTCGGGCAGCAGCTCCTGTGGGGTGGAAAGAGCAGGCATCTCCCCCCACCTCACTCCTTTAGGCCAGGCTGTCCTCTCTGAACCCTAGCTGCTCCCCTTTGGGGTGGGGGGAATTTGGGGTGATTCCTCTCCTGCCCTGCCTCCTTCCCCTCCCCACCCCAGGAGAGCTTCTCCTGCCCCCCCCAGATGCCAGAGAAACCCCTCTCCCCAAAGACTTGCCAGGGGGCTGAAGAGGCCCAGAGATCCTGCCCACTCCCAAAGGAGACCCAGAGGATGGGGGCCTTGAGCTGAGCCCCCCCTCCTGCAAACAGACTTTAAGAACCATTACAAGTGGACTTCTGGTTGGGAATGGCACCTAATTGAGTGGGAATTTAGCATCTCTGCTGAGACTCACTCGCAAGAAGTGGCCAAGGATCGCTTTTCCCGGGGGGGAAAAAAGCTTTCCAAAATTGCTCTCTGGGGGGGAAGCAGACCAGGGCATCGGAGATGCCCTGGGACAGTGCGCCATGGGACCAGGCAGCCGCATCGCGGCGCACCGTTGGCGCCTCTGAAAGGAGCACAAAATTAGCGCTCCTTTCAGAAAATAGGGAAAGTGTGCCCTAAACACGTCGGGTGCACTTTCCCTGGCTTTTCCGCCGCAGTGTGTGAGGAAGCTGCGCCGGGAGGTTGCCCTCAGTGCGGCGGCCGTGCAGCTCTGAGGGCAACCTCGGGAGGAGGAAGGGGCACCGCTCGTGCGGCTGCCCCTCCTCTTCCTTGCCTCGGAGACGACCCTATTGGTTGTCTGCCGAGGCCCTAGATATAAAGAGCTCAGAGGTGTTCTATGAAGGTCTGGATCCCATCCTGGACAACCAAGAACAACTATTTCGTTGGTTGGTAAGGGACGGAGGGGACTGAAGAACTATACACGGCCGCTTCTGTGCTGCCATTTATGGCTCACAGGTGCCTCCAACTACATAAATTGAACTCAAATCTACAGCAGGGGTAGGCAACCTTTTTGAGCCGGGGGCGGGGTTGCTGTCCCTCAGACAATTGGGGGCCTGAAGCACCAAAAATAAATAAATATATATATATATTTTTTTAAAAAAAATAAAAAAAAAATAAAAAACCATATGCATGCACACTCTCTCAGCCCCAGAAAAGCCATGGCAAAACCCCTGTGGAGATTTTGCCAAGAAAACCCCAAGAACAAGTAATAACAACAATAATCAATATCATCATGGCGGGCGGCGGAGGTGGCAGGACCGGCCTTGGGCCGGTCCAAAGACCTCGGGGGGGTGCATCCGGCCCCCGGGCCTTAGGTTGCCTACCCCTGATTTACACCAATATTAAAAACCTTTATTCACGATACTTCAATTCTTCATCAAGATTAACATACCAATATTAATAAACAGAAAGACTGAAACCTAAAGACTAAATAATTAAAGATTATTGAAAGGATCAAAGCTAAGACAGAGACACTGAGATAGCGGAGAGGGAAAGGAGAGCTTGCTGCAGAACTCGGAGATAACAAAGGACTGAGGCAGCAAAGAGTAGAGGAAAGAAAATTAAAGTCTAGAGATTGGAGATTAAAGGAAAGATTATAAAATATTAAGTAATAGACTAATTAATTAGAAGAATAAACAAAAGAAAAGTGATAGACTATGCGACGTGTGTGGGGAAGAGACGGAGGATCAAGGGAAAAGAAAATTGGAGATCGGGAGATGAGCTCCGGGGAGGTGAGAAGCGGTGATGGAGTTTGGAGGAAGATTGGAGGCTAGAGACCAGTGATGGCGAGGCAGATTTGGAGAAGAGCAGGGTCCATAAGAAAGAGACCAGGGAAAGACAAGATCTGAGAAGAGATCAGAGACCAGAGATCGGAAGTACAGAAGTTGATCTGGAGAAAAAGATCAAGGAGTAGACGGAGGATCTGAAGAAAACTTAAACTTAAATCTGAAGTGAGGAGTCCTGAGGAAAGACCGGAGACAACAGACTAGAGGTAACAGGCTGAGCAAAAGAAAGTGTGGAAAAGTGGTTGGAAAGGAGACGGAGGACGTGAGGAGAGTCGGGAGATAAGCAAAGGTGGTATGGCGAACTGTTACGAGGGGAAAAAGGAACAGTCTAACTAGGAAAGCAATTAGAAAGCAATTGAAGAGGAGGAGGCAAGAAGAAAATTGGAGACATAAAAAGAAAGACATTGGTTGTGGGAAGAAATAGGAAAGTGGGCAGATAACTAAGAACTTAAATCAAGAGTTAAGAAAGAGAGACTGGTATCAAAGGGCAAAAGCTATATTAACTATGATCAAGATTTGTTAACTGGGGATAAGACTTGGGATTTCTTTTATTTAACTTTGGAATCTAGATCTGGGCATTTTCAAGGTCATTTAACACGCGGGAGGGAGGAAGTGAGACAGCAGGAAACAGTGATGTAAATGTTTCAAAGAAAGGCCCATTAAGAAAAAAGAATAAAACAGAGTATTAGGACTATATAAACGGGACAATATGACATCTACTGGATATTATGTAATAAGAATAAGAAAGGTTGAAATTAAAAAAAGAAGAAGTGGAAGAAAAAGGCAGAGAAGAAGAGGAGAAAAGAAAGAAGTGGAAAGTGAAAGAAGGAAATATAATAAAAGAGAATATTGTAATTGAAATATATCGATTATATAAGACCGGGGTAATTAGGAATTATAAATCTTATAATTATCTTGGAATAAGGGTTAGACTGAAGAATTATATATAGACATATGTCAATGGGAGAGAGGTATTAGTTTGAATAAGACAAGTTGAGAAATTGGTATTAGCTATAAGAATATTATACAACATATATAGAACTGTTAAAGATCTTGTTAGTGAATAATTATTACTAAATGATTGTTAGCATTTAATTATTATTATTATTAAGTGACTGTTAGTGACTAACTATTAATAAGGAATATTTTTGATATTGTGAATCATTGTAAATTATTTGATATCAGTGCCTTACAATTTTGGTAATTAGTTTGTGTAAAGGTATTACAGATGTCTATCTCCACAAGATCACATTCGACAAAAATGCAACAACAACAACAACAACAACCTCAGAGAAGGCCCTCTATGGAACAGCCCAAAGCTCAAGATATGAGTACAATATTATTAGATGAACTACGGCAAATGAATTAAGAGACAAAGATGAATGAAGATGAATTAAGACAAGACATGGAAAAAATGAAGGGAGAGATTAAGTTGGAAATAAGATCAGACCTGAAAGAAATTACTGAAACAATACGATCAATGTCAAAAGATGTAAAATTGGTGAAAAATAAAATGAAAGAGTTAGAGAAGAAAAATCAAGAACTGGAAGGAAAATTAAATACGGAAATTAAAAAAAAGATATTCAAGAAGAGAAACTAAATTGGGAATATAAAATGAGAGAAAGATGCCTTAAAGTAAGAGGAGTGCCAGAATCTGACAATGAAAATTTAAATGAACTTATAGTGACAATGCTAGCGGATTTCATCGGAAAAGAAAAAGAATTAATGCAATTAGAGATAGACAAATTGTTCAGAGTAAACTCCTGGACTGCCAAACAAAAGAAACTCCCAAGGGACATCGTCATATACTTTGTAAGGACTTAGATGAAAGAACAAATACTACAACATCATTTGAGACTAAACTGAGTATAAAAGGAGTGGAGGTTCAACTTTTGAAAGATGTCCCAGGGATAATGTTGAGAAAAAGGAAAGAATATAACTTTTTAACAAAGAAACTTGGAGAAGTTGGAAGAAACTATAGATGGGAAAACCCAGAAGGACTCTCTTTCAGATATAAACAAAGATGAATCAGATTAAGTTCAGTACAAGAGACGAATGATTTTCTAGAAAATCTTTTGAAAGATTTGGAGCAAGAAATAGAAGATGAACAATTGATGAACAAGATGAACAAATGGAAGATCACTCCTTAGATAAAAGTAGAGAAGAAAATGACTCAGAACAAACAAGGGAAGAAGGAGAAATCCTACAGACAGAAGTAACCGAAAAAAAGGCCAATAAAAATATAAAATGTCTTTCCTGGAACATAAAAGGATTAAATAGTCCTCAGAAAAGGAGAAAAGTATGTCATTACCTAGGAAAACTGAAATTCGATATATATAGTTTACAAGAAACTCATATAAAGAAAGATGAAACAAAATATTTAATCAATCGTAAGTTAGGCAAGGAATTTGTAATGGCAGGACTTAAAAGGAAAAAAGGAATTGTAATTTATATAAATGAAAACATATCAGCAAAAGAACTATTTAATGACTCAAATGGACAATATATAGGATTAGAAGTAGATTGGCAAAATGGAAAAACATTAGTAGTAGGGATTTATGCACCAACCTAGAAAAAAGATAATTTTTTTCAAAACATAACAAAAATTGTGGCACAATTTTATTATGAAAACACAATTATGTTTGGGGATTGAAATGGTGTAATAGAACCAGAAAAAGATAGAAAATCGGAAAAACAAATCAAAAAGAAGCAAGGGAAACTACCAAAATCATTCTTTGACATGAAAGATATTTTATCATTGATGGATATATGGAGAATTAAACAAGGTAATACAAAGGACTTTACTTTTTACTCAGACAGACATAGATCGTGGTCCAGAATTGATGTTTTTAATATCCTCTTCTTTGGCACCTAAAATAGGAAAAATGGACATACTCCCTAAGACATTATCTGATCATAACATAATAACAATGGAAATCAAAGACAGAGTTAAACACTATAACTGGTGACTAAATGAATCACTACTAAAGGAAGAATAAAATTAGCAGGAAAAAATATAGATTTGTTCTTTAAAGAAAATTTAAACAAAGAAGTTAAACCCCAAACAATGTGGGATGCTTTGAAAGCTTAATGCGGGTCTTCTTCATACAGAAAAATGTAGAGAGGAAGAAAAAATGTGGAGAAGGAACGAGACAAATAATGCAAGAAATAAAAAGTAAAGAAAATCCATTTTTAAAAACCCAACAAATAAAGATCTGATAAATAATAAAAATTTTGCAAAAACAAATCTCAATAATGATGACAGATGAATTAGGAAAACAATCAGATATGCAAGACAAAAACAATTTGAATTTTCTAATAAACCTGGAAGATGGTTAGCATGGAAATTAAAAAATAATAGAGAAAAGAAGATAATTTGGAAGATAAAAGAAGGTGGGAAAATATTTACAGAACAAAAAGAAATAAAGAAGATTTTTTTATAGATATTGTAAAGAGTTATTTACTCAAAAAAACTCAGAAAGTAGAAATTCAGGAATTTATAGACACAAAAAATATTGAAAATCAATGAGGAACAAAGGATCGAATTGAATAAGAAAATCTCAGTAATGGTAGTAATACAAGTAATACAAGCAATTGGAAAATTAAAACCAGGAAAGACACCAGGTCCGGCGGCTTATAAAAAGTATGTGAATCAGTTAGCAGTCCCACTACAAATTACAATGAATGCAACTTTAGAGGGGGAAATTCCAGAAACTTGGAAAACTTCATATATAACTCTGATCCCCAAAGAAGAAAAAGAAATACAGGAAGCAAAAAATTACAGACAAATTGCTTTATTAAATTCAGATTACAAAATTTTTATGACGATATTGGCAGAAAGACTAAAGAAAACATTAAACAATTGGATTAATGAAGATCAAGTCAGCTTCCTACCTGGTAGACATATGAAAGAAAATATAAGAGACATAGTTAATATTATTGAATATTATAATAAAAGACCAAACAAGCAAGCAGTGCTCATCTTCCTGGATGCTGAAAAAGTGTTTGACAATGTATACTGGGAATTTTTAATAGAAACAATGAAAAAGATAGATGTAGGGCCAAACTTCTTAAAATGGATAGACGCTATCTATAAAGAACAAAGTGCTCAAATATTAGTTAATGGAGAGAAAACGGAAAAGTGTCAAATACAAAAAGGTACAAGGCAAGGCTGTCCCCTGTCACCACTATTATTTATCGCAGTTTTGGAAATACTTTGCAATAGAATCAAAGAAAAAGAATCAATAAATGGTATAAAGATTAAGAAATTTGAATATAAAATCAAGGCATATGCGGATGATATGGTCATTACTCTGTCCAATCCACTTGTAAGGAAGGAAAGGGGGAAAGAGCCATTGTCAGGCTGCCCAGCTGTGCTCCATTCCCAAGAGGGCAATTCCCTGGAAGTGGGGGGGGGGGCAAAGGCATGGCCGGGGGGGCAGCTCAAGGCTTCCCAAGAGTAGGCACTGGGGGGGGATCAGCAGCATTGGGGGGCTCAGTTCCTTCCAGGCTTTAAAAGAAGGGGAAACCCCCCCCCCCAGGAATGGTCTTCATTCCCCCTCTTCTTTTGTCCCCACAAAGGACCCCTGGCAGAGGTATCGAAAAGAAGGACTACCCAGCTCAGCTTGGGCACCCTCCAGGACCATTTGAGGGCTGAGTCCCTTCCAGGCTTCAAATGATGGGGACCCCCCCCCCAGGAATGGCCTTCCTCTCCCCCAACTTTTTGCCCCCCAGAAGGACCCCTGGCAGAGGCTAGGAGGGCAACCTTGGGGGTCCCAGAGGTGGCAGAGAAGGTCTTATATCTGCCAGTGAGACAGTGTGACTCCCATGCTGGGCCTGCGGAAGGTGGGATATCAATGAATATCTATTATAAATGGATCAATAAGAATGGGTCCCATGGCCAACCCTCAATCTGCGGGGAGAGAGTCTCCTGCTGCCTCCCTCAAGAGCCCCATCCCCTGACATCCCCCAAAGATCCCTCCCTTGGAGGTCTGAAGGGACCAAGGCTGGCCTCTTTGTCTCTCGCCCAGTGAAAACAAGGCTTTTTATCAATAGGAGGGAACCCTGGTGGCACAGTAGTCCAATGCCACTCCTGCAGCCACAAGGTTGTGAGTTCAATCCCAGGAAGGGCTTTGGATCCCCTCCAGCTTCCATCCTTCCGGAGGTCGGTCAAAGGAGTCCCAGATTGTTGGGGGCTGAGAGATTGTAAAGCGCTTTGGGAGTGCTTCAGGGCACTGAGAAGAGGTGTAGAAATGTACTTGCTATTGCTGTCTGAGGAAGGAGACTGACGCCTAGGAAAGCTCATGCTGCCAATTTTGTTCTTGCAGTTTGTACCAAAGGTGCTACAAGATCTCTCTACGTACTGATTCTACAGACCAACATGGCTCTATCTTTGAATTCTATCACTGTGAGAAATTTGGAGACATCCTCCTCCTCTTCCACTTTCAATCCCATCGCCTGAGGCTCTGATGAAACCTCTAAAAGGCAGGAATGGGGAAGATGCCTCATGTTAATGTGCTACCTTTGGGGTTCACTGGGGCTAATGATAGTTGCATAGAGCAGGCTTTATTTCTCTCTCTCTCTCTCTCTCTCTCTCTCTCTATATATATATATATATATATATATTTAACAACAATGCAGCCCATTAGATATTGCATTTGCGATCTGTGTGCTGCCCCACAAGTTCCCTGCATCCCAAGAGGTGCCAAGGGAGGCCTTGAGGGCATCTGGACCCTTCTGCTTGGGCTGCTTGGTTGCATTGCAACCTTTGGAAACCTCCGCAGCTCCTCCCTTGTGCCATGCTTTTCAGAAGGGGCACCTCATGATAAGAGGAGCCAACAGAAGGACAAAGGATGGCGAAAAGGCTGAGGACCCCATAGTCAGCCCTGGGCCACCCACATCATCTCATCGGCAGCATGAGCTTTTGTAGACTTCAGTCTACTTCCTCAGATGCTTCTTTCTTTCAGTTAGTCTCAAGATCTCTGTACATTCTGATTCTACAGACTAACACAGTTATATCTTTGCATTCTGGCACCAGGACAATAATGTAATAATAATAATAATAATAAAATTTATTTTTATCCCGCCCTTTGGGAACCCAATCAGGGCAGCTTACGACAATTAAAAATACATAATATCCAAAACAATCCCTCCCCCCCCTTAAAACAGCATTAAATCTAAAAAGATTAAAACAATAAATCCAACAATATAAAATTTAAAACACATTTAAAAGAAAAATATATATAACAAGACAAAGCTTAACCAGCGGCAATGATCTTCATCCATCGAGATGGGGCCACGCGAAGATCACCGCAGTGGGGGAACCTGAGGCTGGGACAATTAGTCTGGAAAGGCCTGCCGGAAGAGATCCCTCTTGACAGCTCTTTTAAAGCCGTCTAATGATGTTAACTGATGGATCTCATCTGGCAGGCCGTTCAAGAGCTTGGGAGCGACAACTGAAAAAGCCCTCTGGGAGGTAGCCGCAAGCCTCGATTTTTGAGGCTGCAGCAGATTCCTCCCAGAGGACCGGAGGGCACAGGGAGGATTGTATGGGAGGAGGCGATCCCTAAGATAGCTTGGACCCAAGCCATTTAGGGCTTTAAAGGTGATAACCAACACTTGTACTGGGCCCGGAAGCTGATAGACAGCCAGTGGAGGGACCTCAAAACCGGAGTAATGTGGTCCCTCCTAGATGTTCCTGAGACAAGCCTGGCTGCCATATTTTGTACCAGCTGTAATTTCCGAACCAAGCACAAAGCTAGCCCCATGTAGAGCGCATTACAGAAATCAAGGTGTGAGGTTACCAGCGCGTACACAACACTCGAGATCCCTTACTTCCATAAAAGGGCGCAGCTGGCGTATCAGCCGAAGCTGATAACAGGCGCTCCTGACTGTCGCATTCACCTGATTTGTCATCAGGAGCGACGAGTCAAGGAGCACCCCCAAACTGCGAATGCAGTCACTGGAGGAGAGTGTGACCCCATCTAGGACTGGAGGTTGCAACCCAATTCTTGGTTTCGGGGCCGCTACCGTGAGCACCTCCGTCTTGTCTGGATTCAACTTCAATCTGTTTTTTCTCATCCAGCCCATTACTGCTCAAAGACATTCATTGACAGAAGAGATGCCATTAGAATTCGAGGCCAACGAACGAGACACGGAGAAATAGATTTGGGCGTCATCAGCATACTGATAACACCCAGCACCATAACTCCGTATTATCTCACCCAGCGGCTTCATATAGATGTTAAATAACATCGGGGACAAAATAGCCCCCTGAGGGACCCCACAAGTGAGGTCCCTCTTGCAGGAGCTACAGTCCCCAAGCAGCACCCTCTGGGACCTACCTGAGAGGAAGGACAGGAACCACTGCAAAGCAGTGCCTCCGATACCTAGCCCCTTCAGGCGGCCCAAGAGAATGCCGTGGTCTATTGTGTCAAAAGCCGCTGAGAGGTCTAGGAGCACCAACAGGGTCACACTACCCCTGTCGATGCTCAGACGCAGATCGTCGGTCAAGGCAACCATGGCAGTCTCAACCCCAAAGCCTGTCCTGAAGCCAGTTTGGAATGGGTCTAGATAATCGGTTTCATCCAAGACAGCTTGGAGCTGAAGAGCAACTGCCCTCTTGATCACCTTGCTCAAAAATGGCAACAAAGAAGCAGGCCTGTAGTTACTCATATCCAGGGGGTCCAGGGAAGATTTTTTCAGAAGCGGCCTAACGGCCGCTTCCTTTAGACAAGATGGAACATGTCCTTCCCTGAAGGATGCATTGATGATGTCCATGAGGAATCTCCTCAATGCATCCCCCCTAGATGGCCAGCCACGATGGGCAAGGGTCGAGAGGGCAAGTTGTCTTCCTCAGCTTACCAAGCAGCTTGTCCACGTCCTCGGTACTCACAGATTGGAGCTGATCCAGGATAACTTCATCAATGGAGTCACTGGACACCTCGCCTATAGATTCTGTTACAACAGTGGCGTCTAAGTCGGCTCTTATCTGAGAGATTTTGTCTGCAAAGAAGCTGTTAAACGTGGCACAGCAGGCCGTCGTCGGGTTAAGTAAGGAATTTGACGCAGGGGGAACCTGGGTCAGCTCCCTCACCACCCTAAACAGTTCCGCTGGACGGGACTCTGCAGGCACAACACGTGCAGAGGAGAAAGCTCTCTTCGCTGCACGTATTGCCTCCCGATAGGACCAAAGAAAGTTCCTATGGCGAGTTCTGTCAGATAGGAGTCGAGTCTTCCGCCATCTGCGCTCTAGTCATTGACCAACCTGCTTCATCCTCCTAAGCTCTAGCGTATACCAAGGCCTATGGTTTCAAGCAGGATGTCAAGGATGCTTGGGAGCAATTGTGTCGATAGCCCTGGAGTGATCGGTGTTCCAAGTATTGACCAGAGCGTCGACAGGGTCACTGGCATTTCCAACCATTAAACCCTCCAAGGCTTTCTGGAATCCAGTTGGATCCATTAGCCTTTGAGGGCGGACCATTCTAATGGGTCCACCACCCCCAGTGGGGAGGATGTTGGCTCTAAGTTCCATCTTGACCAGGAAATGATCCGGCCATGACAATGTGGAGGTGCATACAACCTCCGCCCATGGATATTCCTGTTCCGTACTGAAGACCGCATTGAGTGTATGACCTGCACAATGTGTGGGCCCGTTGACCAATTGGGATAGGCCCATGTTTGTCATATGCTCCATAAACTCCTGAGCCGCACCTGTTAAACTGGTCTCGAGCGGAATGTTGAAGTCCCCTAAAACTAAAAGACTGGGGGACTCCAATAACAGCTCCGAGACCAGTGAGGTCAGCTCGGTTAGGGAGTCTGCTAGACAATGGGGTGGTCGGTAGACTAACAGAATCCCCAAACTATCCCTGGTCTTCAGGCTAAGGTACATACACTCGAAGTGGACTGTGTTCCGGACAGGTATCCTGGTCAATGTCAGGTTGTTTTTGTGGACTAGAGCCACTCCGCCCCCCCACCCACTTCCCCTCACTTGCTCACTGACAGAGTACCCAGCTGGGAGGGCCTGCACCCAGGCGACAGTGCTATCCTCTCCCAGCCATGTCTCTGTAAAGCAAGCCAGATCGGCATCCTCATCTAAAAGAAGGTCATGTATAACATATGTCTTATTTTTAACGGACCTGGCATTGCAGAGGAGCAAGGTGAGTTTCTGTGGAATGGTTGGTCTGCTCTCCAAACCATTTTGGGAAGCAGAGGGAACTGAAGGCAGGATAGCTTTCAAGCAGCGATCCTGTCTTCTTTTGTAACATACGTTCCCTCTGTTGTGACCATACCTCCCGTTCCCCTGCACAACTCCGATAGCTGCCCCCGACACATTCCCGGCCTCAGGGAAGGCAATGGACTCAAGGCCACTAGAAAACTTAGGAGGCTGGGACATAAGATATTTCTAGCCCCATGGCCTAATTGTTATGATGACAAAATGACAAGGGCCAGGTGTTCGGAGGGAAGGAGAGGGCAGGAGAGAGCGCTCACTGCCCTACTCCAGAGTCCATTTTCCAAGCCTCTGCTGGTGCCGGTGGTAAGGCTGGAGGAGGCTTTATTGGCTCTCTTGGGGCTCCCTTGGGGCAAGGTGTCCTGAGGAAAGGAGAGGGCAAGAGAGAGCCCTCACTGCCCTGCTCCAGAGTCCACTTTCCAAGCCTCCGCTGGTGTGTTGTTCCCCTCCACCCCACTCCCCCAAGGCTGGCACTGAGCTTGGCCTGGTTTTCACTGTGGAGTTGCAGCACTGTCCTGTCTTTCACAGACTCATGGAAAGCTACATTTAGGAGGAACCCCAGTGGTCATCCAATCCAACTCCTAGTCCCGCTGCAGCCATCCCCAGCGAAGGCTCCTCTGAGAGATGCCCCTCCAGCCGCTCTTCAAGAGACCCCACCCCCAAATAAGAAGAGCCTTTCACCCTCCAAGGCAGCTTCTTCGACTCTTGACCAGCCCTGGCAGGAAAGAAGTTTCTCCCCAAGGCTTCAGTGGAATCTCTTTTCTGCCATTTTCCTCCCTTCTTTCCTCTTCCAGTCTCTGGAGCAGCATCCCTCACCTAAAGCCCCACTTTTAATGGTTCTTAAAGTCTGTTTGCAGGAGGGGGGCTCAGCTGCAGGCCCCAATCCTCTGGGTCTCCTTTGGGGGGGGCAGGATCTCTGGGCCTCCTCAGCCCCCTGGCAAGCCAGGCCCCCTCCAACTGCTTTTGGGGAGAAGGGCTTCTTTGGCATCGGGGGTGGGGTGCAGAGGGGAACTGGTGCAGGGCAGGGCAGGCATCACCCCAAATCCCAACCCCAAAGGAGTGGGGAGCAGCTGGGGGGCAGGGAAGACAGCCTGGCCTCAAGGAGTGGAGAGAGATGCCTCCTCTTTCCGCCCCCCAGGAGCTGCTGCCTGAGGCCCTTGCTTGTCTCTGCCCAGTGGAGAAGTGGAGTCTTCAGTCTCTGTTTCTGGAGCTTTATGGAGAAAGATCAAATGGACCCCTTGGGAACCAGGGCTTCGGGGGGAGGGAAGGAGGGAGGGGGCTGGCTTCTTTGCCCCACTTTTTCCTGGGGAACTGGGAAAGCCTTTCAGGAAAAGAGCCTTTCAGGAAAGCCCCCCCCAATGCCCCCCCTGCATTGGCAGCCATCTCTCCAGAGCCATTCAAGGCAGGTGTATGGGAAGGGGGGAGACCATTGCAAAGGCTCTTCCTATTATGGGATGGGAGCCCTGGGGAAGCCAGGCTTGGGATGGGGGGGGAAGGGGGTCCCCTCTTCTTCTCTGGACCTTTACAGCTGCAGTTTGGGGGGGGTCCCTGAGGGAGGGGTGGGGGCCGAGGGGAAGGGAGGTTTGCTGAGAGGGGGAGATCTAGGCAGAGGGAGACCCCAAGGACCCTCCCTTGAAAGAGGGGAGCCCCTTCTTCTCCATCCACACTCAGCCCCCTGCCGCCCAAGACAAAGAGATGCCCGAGGCCAGCTTGTGTCTTGCAAAGGCTTTATTCTTCTTTATGGGGAACTGGGGGAGGGGAGGGAGAAGGCCAAGGAGGGGAGAGGAGGGGAGGCTGGAGCCAGTTTGCTTCCCAAGCCATCAACTTTCCTTCTTCTTGGTTCCTGGAGGGCAGAGGAGGGAGGTTCCATCAGGGGATGCCCATCCTAGAAGTCCCTAGAAGGACCCCCTGGCGAGTCTGCCTGTCAGCCTTCGGAAATCTTCAATGCTTAACGGATCGAAGCCCCTGTCAATCTGCCGAGAGAGGAGAGAAAGGAGGGGGGCATGAGAGGGGGGCAAGGAGGTGTTAAGGAAAATGCAACATGGGACATACAGTAATAGAAATAAAATATGTATGTGATAGTCACAGTGACTAAGCAGGAACAATCATGAAGATACACAGGTGAAAAGGATAATGTAATTTGGAAGCCTTGAGAGCCAAGGACAAAGTTATAGAGTGTATATTGAAAACACCTGTTATAGATTGCAAACACCTGAGATTCATTAAGTAGTCAAGGTAAAATGATGAAATACTTGGGTTGGTCTTAAGTATAGGATGATCTATGTAAACCAATCAAAATGAATGTACACGCCCACTGGGTGGAAACTGACTAGTGGGTGGTGACTAACAATGGCTATAAGTGCAATGTTTGCCAATGCATATTGTGGTGTATTGTAGTGTAGTAGTGTGGAGTATTTTGGTGGAGTAGAGATTGTGTTTTGTAGGGCATATAGTATTTATATATAGTAGAATAAAGTAGATCTTTTATATAAGACTACTGAGTTGTCTGGTGTCTTGAGGGAAGATACAAGAGCCAGAAGAATCCTGGAGAAGTTTGGAGACATCTCAGGAAGAAGAGTGAGAAGGCTTGGAGAGTTTGTCAGGGTCTTCAGCCTATTCTCTGAAACTCTGCTGCTTGGGAAAGAAGCATCAACCACTGATCAAAGCTGGTCAGCTCTGCTGCATAACAAGGTGGTGAGTTAGAGCCAGAGGTGAAGAGCTACAACTCCCATCATCCCTGACATGGGTTATGGGCCCAGATACTAGAGCAACCAGCATCCACAGAATCTGAAAGTTCCAGAGAGTGGAAGAAAGTTTTGTGGAGCCTTGTGAGTAAATCATTTTGTGTTTTGTCTGCTGTGCATACTCAGAGGGACTGTGTCAAATTGAGTCACTGCACAAATTAAGATGGAGATACTAAAGTTTAGTAAATTAAATAGAAACAACAACTCTACCTGGACGATATATGCCCAATCTCTACTAATAAAGGAGTCTCTGTGGTCGACAGTTGAAACAGGGCTGGCAGCTGATGCTAATGCAGCCACTCGAGAAAGAGACACTAAAGCAAAAGCATGTCTTTATCTCATGCTAGAAGAAGACTTGATTAACGACGTAAGAGATAAAGTGTCTGCCAAGGATGTGTGGGATACCTTGCAGAGATTACACACTCCTTCAACTGCGTTTGCAAAAATGCTTTGGTCTAAAAGAATTTACAGACAAAAGATGACTAAAGAACAGTGTGTGATAGTACATTTAAAAACAATGCAAGATTTATTTGTGCAAGCTGAACTGAGAGGAGTGGAAATTAGCAAAGAGCAGCAGTGTTATATTTTACTAGAATCTCTAGACTCTTCTTCGGACAACATTACAAATAGCTTGCAAAATTTGCCAGAAGCTGAGCTGAACAGAGACTTGATTGTTGCCAGAATATTGGAAGAGAACTTGAGAAGAAAGTCTGAGCAGGGTGACTCAGCAAGTTTAAGGACTGTGCCAAAACAACAAACAACGCCTGATCTACGAAAGCAGGAAGAAGCAGCTTCTACAAGGGAGCAACGGAGGTGCTTTTATTGTAAAAAGATTGGTCATCTACAGAGACAATGTAAACAATTCGCTGCTGAGAGAAGCAAGCAAAAGGAGAGCAGATGGCAGCCGCGGCAGTATCAAAAACAGTCCAAACCTCCATTTTTGAAGGACAGTGGTAATAAAAAGGGGTTTGCAACCATGATTAAGGAAAAACAAAATACTAATTGTAAATGGTTGATTGACTCAGGAGCATCATCTTCAATGTGTAACAATATTAATTTGATAAGTAATAGAAAATCAGCTAATGTAAATGCTGTAGTTTTAGCTGATGGGAAAGAGCTCAGCACTGTAAATCAAATGGGTACAGTTTACATTCCAGGGCTAAAGGAAAACTTTAACGATGTGTTACATGTAAAGGAGTTAGAAAATAATTTGTTATCAGTGAGCAGATTAACAGAGACTACACAGTCATTTTTGAAAAGAACATGTGTAAGATAAAACTGAATGGGGAATTGCGAGGCATAAGCTTGAAAAAGGATAAACTTTATTTTTTGGAGGACAATATTTTTAGCTACAGGGTTGAAAATGCTAATAACATAGAAAATAGTCCAATTCACAAAGACTGCATACATGAACTCCACAGAAAATTTGGCCATGCTAGTTTCAAATGTTTAAAGAAGTTAATCAGTATGTGTCCAGATTTAAAAGTTGCTGAATGCAAAAATCACTTAGATTGTACTGTATGCAATCAGGTAAAGGTCAGAGCTTTTCCAGTAGCCAAGAAAACCAAAAGAATTGCTCAAAGTTTGTACATGCAGATGTTGCCCAAGCTAATTGTTTATCTTTAGGGGGAAGCAAATATTTCCTAGTAATTGTTGATAGGTTTACAAGGTTTGCATTTGTAAGAATATTGAAAAACAAATCTGACGCTGGGCAAAGTTTAAAAGCATGGGTGAGAATGGTGGAAAGACAATTTGATATTAGAGTAGGCACCATTGTTACTGACCGAGGAGGAGAATTTCTAAGTAATCAATTGTTTCATTGGTTTCAAAAGGTGGGAATAAGGCATGAAACTACTAATCCCACTTGTCCTAACGAAGATGGTTTAGCGGAGAAAAAAAATACAAGATATAAAAAGGATAACTGCTTGTTTGATGGCAGATGCAGAGGTAAAAGATAGTTTCTGGGCGGAAGCAACTTTGACAGCAGTACATATTAGTAACAGACTGTATCATTCAGAAACTGAAGACATTCCCTACAGGGTATTGTATGGGAGAGTGCCAAATTGCAAATATTTGAGAGTCTTTGGACAATTTGCTTATGTTTACATACCAGCTTGTTTCAGGAAGAAAGGAGAACCCAAAAGTAAAAGGCTTAGGTTTTTGGGTTATTCAGGAAATAGCTACAAGTTTCATTTGGGTGGAAAAGAAGTGCAGTATTCTAGGTCTGCAAATTTTGAGAGACATGCTGGTTGGGACAAACTGCATGCCAATAAAGACGTTTTCTTGAGGTTAGAAAGTTCAAATGAGCCAGAAACACAAATTGAACGAACTTCAGGAAACAGAGGGGTTTCAGTTAAGCCAGAAGCATCCACTAGCAGCAGTGATAGTTCTTCTGATAATGAGACACAATCTAGACCCATTACTACTAGAATGACTGAAGACAAGAGATTTAGTCATAGAACTATAACTCCCAGTACAGAAAGTGAGGATGAAAGAGGCAGATCAGCAGAGTTTATTCCCAGACGTAGTCACAGAGTTAGAAAGCCTCCAGATAGGTTTGTTGTGACAAATGCAAGAGCTTGTTTAGCAGTGGAAGAGCCTGAACGTTTTGAAGAGTTGGAAAGTTTGTCTAGAGAAGAACAGGAAAGATGGATTGATGCAATGGATGATGAGTTTGGTTGTCTGGTAAATAAAGATGTTTTTGAAGTTGTTGACAGACCCAAGGACAAGAAAGTAATTGGTTGTAACTGGGTGTACAAAAAGAAAGAAATGCCAGATGGAAGTATTAAGTATAAAGCTAGGTTAGTAGCTAAGGGTTTTGCACAACAGCACTATGAGAACTATGATAAGACATATTCTCCAACTGCAAAGCCAGAAAGTCTGAGAATGGTTCTAGCTGTAGCAGCAAAAAGAAATTTAGTTGTAGAACATTTTGATTTTGAAACAGCCTACTTGAATGCTAGTTTAGATGAAGAGATATTTATGGAGCAGCCACAAGGTTTTGAAGAAAATAGTAGTCAGAAAGTTTATAAATTGAAAAAAGCATTGTATGGATTAAAACAAAGTGCCAGAGCATGGAATTTGTGCATTAATGACGAGTTAGTTAAGCTAGGATACAAAAGGAGCATTGCAGATGCTTGTGTCTATACAAAAGGAGACATAGTGTTAGTAATTTATGTAGATGATTTGTGCGTGGCAGCAAAGTCAAAACAGGAAATTGAATCAGTAAAAAGAGAATTGTCTGAAAAGTTTGTCTTAAAGGATCTAGGTTTATTAAAGTCTTATTTGGGTATTAGTGTTGAATGGACAGAAAAGGGACATTGTTTGTTAAGTCAGAGAAAGAAAATTGAAAATTTGATTGAAAAGTGTGGATTACAAAATGCTAAAATAGTAAGAGCTCCAATGACAGCTGGTTTTGTATCTGAAAAAACAACTAGAGATTTTGAAGACAAGACTTTATTCAGGAGCATAATAGGATCTTTACAATTCATATCTTGCCACACCAGACCAGACATTTCATATGCTGTAAATGTATTGTCCAGAAGGGTTAATGATCCAAAAATTGAAGACTGGACAGCAGTAAAACACTTATTAAGATATTTGAAAGGAACTTTAGATAAGAAATTGGAAATTAGAAACAGTAGTTCAGATTTAGATTGTTATGTGGATAGTTCTTTTGCATCAGAATTAGGAGACAAGAAGTTAGTTACAGGAATGATAATTAAGTACAGTGAAAGTCCAATAGTCTGGAGAAGTAGAAAACAAACTAATGTAGCGTTAAGTAAGACTGAAGCAGAATTTGCCGCTTTAAATGAGATAGTGAATGAGGTACAGTGGGTTGAGCAATTGTTGAATGATTTAAATGAAAGTTACAAGATACCAGTAGAAATTCTGGAAGATTCACAGTCATGCATAGCAATGGCTGAAACTGAAAGTTTGAAGAACAGAACAAAATATGTTGGAGTAAGATATCAAAATGTGAGAGACATGGTTCAGAAGGGTAAAATAGAATTGAGATATATAGAAACACAACACAACATAGAAGATTTGTTCACAAAAGCATTGGCGGCAGAAAAACATGAAAGACTGACACAAATGGTTGGAATGACATTATAAGACACATACAATAATTTATTCCGGAGGGGATTGTTAAGGAAAATGCAACATGGGGCATACAGTAATAGAAATAAAATATGTATGTGATAGTCACAGTGACTAAGCAGGAACAATCATGAAGCTACACAGGTGAAAAGGATAATGTAATTTGGAAGCCTTGAGAGCCAAGGACAAAGTTATAGAGTGTATATTGAAAACACCTGTTATAGATTGAAAACACCTGAGATTCATTAAGTGTTCAAGGTAAAATGATGAAATACTTGGGTTGGTCTTAAGTATGGGATGATCTATGTAAACCAATCAAAATGAATGTACACGCCCACTGGGTGGAAACTGACTAGTGGGTGGTGACTAACAATGGCTATAAGTGCAATGTTTGCCAATGCATATTGTGGTGTATTGTAGTGTAGTAGTGTGGAGTATTTTGGTGGAGTAGAGATTGTGTTTTGTAGGGCATATAGTATTTATATATAGTAGAATAAAGTAGATCTTTTATATAAGACTACTGAGTTGTCTGGTGTCTTGAGGGAAGATACAAGAACCAGAAGAATCCTGGAGAAGTTTGGAGACATCTCAGGAAGAAGAGTGAGAAGGCTTGGAGAGTTTGTCAGGGTCTTCAGCCTATTCTCTGAAACTCTGCTGCTTGGGAAAGAAGCATTAACCACTGATCAAAGCTGGTCAGCTCTGCTGCATAACAAGGTGGTGAGTTAGAGCCAGAGGTGAAGAGCTACAACTCCCATCATCCCTGACACATTGCCCCCCCCCAACAGTTGGCAGCTCCTGGGCCCTGTCCTCCATTTCTGTCCGGGATCATCGGGGGCCCAAGGGCCAGGCAGCAGCCGAGGAGGACTCACAACCTTGAGGTTTGTGAGTGAGGGGCTGCAGGACAGGCATTTAATGACTAACGCCACTAGGGCTGCAGGGATTAAGAGTTCCTGCATGGCAGATTGGGGTTGGACTGGATGGCCCTTGGGGTATCTTCCAACTCTATGATTCTATGCACTGTGTATTGCTATTCACTGTACTGGTGTGTGCATGTTTTAGTATATAATCTGCTGTTAATTTTGTTTAATGATTGTTTAATTGTTTTTTAATTTTTGGATTTTTTATTTTTATTTTTAACGATGATTTTAATTGTTGTAATCTGTTTTGAGTCCCAATCTGGGGAAGAGGTGAGATATTAACATGTTGCTATAATGACAATAACATTAATAAACCAATTCAAATAACCCCCAAAATGTAGTCAGATGACCAGTTGTGTCCCTAGTAAAAGGTCTGGGGGGGAGCTTTTGAAGCTGTTCTGTCCTGGCTTTGCCCCCCCCCCCCCTCAGGCTCCGATCCCCTTCCTGCCCCATTGAGGATGGGAGACTGGCCCCATCCACAAGAAGCCTCAGCAACGGAGAAAGAGATGGAAAGGAAGCCTCTTCTCTCAGCTTTTGGGGAGCCCCACTTCCCTGGGGTCCCCCCCCCAAGGGAGGCTTTTCTGGGCTTGGCCAGTGCTGCTGCTCCAATCCAGAGCCAAGAGAGCCTGGACCAAGGCCCCGAAATCCCTGCCAGGCAGAGGAGGCTGGCATCCCTCCCTTGGCACTGCCTTTCCAGCTGCCAACCCAGCAGGGCCTTCCAGTCCAGTCCAGTCCAGAGGCAGCCTTGCCCTTGGCTTCCAGGCCTTTCTGAACTGCTGGCTTTGCCAGGGACAGAGCCTTCCTGAGCCTCTGCAGGGAGCCTTTCGGTCTCCAGTTTCTCTGGATGGAGGATGGAGGGGGGCCCAGGCTCTGCATTGGGGGGCAGAGAGCAGGGCTGGGGAAGGGGCTCCTCTCTGCAAAAGGAAGGCCCTTGGGAGGATGGCAAGAAGGAAGGAGGGAAGAGGGAAAAGGCAGCAGGGCAATGGGGAACTAGCTCCAAGGGGGAAGGAAGGAAGGCAAAGAGCTGCACCAGGAGGACTGCTGCCTGCTGAGGCTCCTGGAGTGGGTCTCTGTGTCTGTGTCTTTGGGGGTCCCTAGAGGCCATGGGGAGGGCTGGCCTTGCTCTGCAGCCCCAGATAATGCTGGGCTCCCAGGGGCCAAGAGGGAGGTCAAGGCAGGGACTGGATCCAGGCCATCTGGGTGACCTCTCCTCCCCTTTGGGTCCTGGACCAGCTCCCTAACCCTAACCCTAACCCGAACCCGAACCATGGGCATAAGCATCTCCTTCTCCTTCCTTTCTCTTGCCTTCCCAGGCCACCTTTCCTCTGGGCTGGATCCCCCTTCCTTGGGAGTCTCTCCTGGGTCACAGGCTGCCTCTGGGGCCTCAGGACCCCCCTCCTGCCCTCAGGCCCCCCCAAAGGAGACCCCTCCGTTCTCTCCGAGGGGGAGCTGGGTCCTGTCCCATCCAAGGTCCCAGAAGGATCCAAGGCCCTGTATCACCACCCCTGCCTCCCACCCCAATCCCTCCCCATTCCTGACCATTGGAGGAGCCCCTTGGGGATGCTCTCCTCCTCCTCCTCCTCCTGGCAGCATGGATTGGGGCCCTCCTTGGTGGCCTCTCCTCTTATCTCCTCTCTATTTCTCTCTCTTTTTTGCTCCCTGCGGGGAATGGAGCCTTTGGCCTCCTTCAAGAGGGGCCTCCTCATCTCTTAGTGGGGCAGAAACCTCCGCAAGGGCTTTGGGGCTTGTGTGTGGACCCTGGGATCTCCACCATTTCCCTTGGATTGCCAGAGAGGAGGAGGCTGGGAGGCACTGGCAAACCCATGGGTCTCCCTCCCTCTCCCCAATACTTATTATTATTATTATTATTATTATTATTATTATTATTATGGAGTATTTATACCCTGCTCTTCAGCCCAAAGGCTATCCCTCCCCTGCTCCCTTCCCCTCCAGCAGATCCTGAAGAAGAAGATGATGATGATCCACTTGCTTTGAAGGGCTTCTGGTTGTGGCTGCTCTTTTTGTTGGCTGCCTTCAAGGCATTTCCCACTCATGGCTACTCCGAGCAAAACCTATTATTCTGTGAGCCCCTTTATTTAGGAGAGGTTTGTCATTGCCTTCTGCTAAGTCTGAGAGAGTGTGACTCACAAGGGCTTTCCCCCAGGAAAATCTCAGCCCTCGGTCCCTGGGGATGAAGAAGGCACTGGCAAACCTCCTCTGAATCCTAAATCTTGCCAGGGAAGCCTTAAGGGAGAGTCACTGCAGGGGTCAAAGGCACACAGACACAACAGCTTCACTAAATGGACTGAGGCTGAACAACAGTCTTGGGAGGTAGGCTGCCCTTGGCCCTCTTAATCCTCCAACCGGCCTGAGGGATGGGGAAACCCAGGCCATAAACAGGGTTCCTCCCTTCTCCAAACCCAGGTCAGGAGCAAGCACTAAACAGCAAGGGGCTAGATCCCAGTGAGGCCATTGACTTAGAGAGGGAAGGCACCACCGAGGCCATGCCCCAGCTCTGCCCTCCCCGGCCCTCCATCGGCTTCCCCACTTTCTGGCCAAGAAGGAGACCCATCATCCCCATGGAGCTCCTCTTCTTCCTCTGGTCCCCAATGGGGCTCCACTGGGCCAGCTCTCCCCTCCTAGGCTCAGGACCCAGAGGCAGGCAGGCAGGCAGGCTCCCTTAGGCTTCTTTCCTTCCTTCCTTCCTTCCTTCCTTCCCCTCTGCCTTCTTTCCTTCCTTCCCTCCTTTCCTTCTTCCTCCTTCCCTTTCCCCCTCCATGCCCTCTTTCCTTCCTCTCTTCCTCCCTCCCTCCTTTCCTTATTCCTCCCGCCCTCCTTCCCTCCTACCTCCTTTCCTTCATTCTCCCTCCCTCTTTCCTTCCTTCCTTCCTTCCTTCCTTCCTCCCTCCCTCATTCCCTCCCTCATTCCTCTTTCTTTCTCCCTGGCAGGCGCTGTCCTTGGTCCTTGCCCTGAGCTCCTGGGCCCTGTCCTCCATTTCCGTCCGGGATCCTCTGGGGCCCAAGGGCCAGGCAGCAGCCGAGGAGGATCCTCCAGACTCAAGAGGCAAGGAGAGAGAGAGAGACCCCTTCCTTCTCCTCCTCCAGCAGCCCAGGAGCCTGGCTGGCCTCGGGCGTCTCTCTCTCTTGGGGGGCTGGGAACGGGGGCAGAAGGGGGTAGGAGTATGAGCTGGGGAGGGGGTCTTCTTTGGGTCCCTCTGGGCTCCTCCCTCTGGCCTCCCATCCCATAATAGTCACCCCCCCTTTCCCTTGAACCCAGGACTTCTGCAAAGGCAGGGAAGGGGAGGGATAGATGGGGGGCAGGGGGGGCACTCGGGGGGAGGAGAGGCCTGCTCTTTCCGCCCCCCAGGAGCTGCTGCCTGAGGCCCTTGCTTGGCGCTGCCCAGGGGAGAGATGGAGCATTCAGCCTCTGTTTCTGGACTTTAGGGAAAAAGACACAATGGACCCCTTGGGACCCAGGGCTTCAGGAGGGAGGGAGGGGGGGAAGAGGGGGCTGGCTTCTTTGGCCCCCCTTTTTTCCTGGGGAAATGGAAAAGCCTTTCAAGAAAAGAGCCTTTTAGGAAAGCCCCCCCATGCTCCCCCCCATTGGCAGCCATCTCTCCATTCAAGGCAGGTTTATGGGAAGAGGGGGGGAGATCTTTGCAAAGGCTCTTCCTATTCTGGGATGGGGGCCCTGGAGAAGCTATTTTTGGGGTGGTAAGGGAAGGGGGCCCCCTCTTCTTCTCTGGCCCTTTAGAGCTGCAGTATGTTTTTTGGGGGGGGTCCCTGAGAGAGGAGTGGGGCCGAGGGGGAGGGAGGTAGCTGAGATGGGGAGATCTAGGCAGAGGGAGACCCAAGGACCCTCCCTTGAAAGAGGGGAGCCCCTTCTTCCCCATCCACACTCAGCCCCCCTGCCGCCCAAGACAAAGAGACGCCCGAGGCCAGCTTGAGTCTTGCAAAGGCTTTCTTCTCCTTTATGGGGAACTGGGGGAGGGGAGGGGAGGGGAGGCCGGAGCCCCTTTTCTTCCCAAGCCTTCAGCTGTTCTTGGTTCCTGGAGGCCAGAGGAAGGAGGCTCCATCAGGGGATGCTAGGCATGCCAATCCTAGAGAAGTCCCGAGGAGGACCACCTGGCCATTGAGGCTGCGACATCATTCGCCAGCCTTTGGAAACCTGCATTGCTCTGCAGAGTGAATTCCGTGCCGAGCTGCAGAGAGAGGAGATAAAGGGGGGGCATGAGGGGGGGCAAGAAGGGTCCCCATCCCTATCACCAGGACCCCCCCTCCACCCAGTTAGGCCCAGGAAGGCTGAAGGGATGATGGATGGACTCACCTGGTCCCTTGCCAGGGAGGGAGAAAGGCCCATCCTCCCCACAGAACTGGCAGCCAGGTCCCTCAGGGTCAAGGTGGGCATCATCATCACCATCACCATCATCATCCCCCTAGAAGACAGAAGGGAGAGAAGGGAAGATAAAGGGAGACCAAGGGGGGCTGTGCTCCCCAAAAGCAGGGAAGCCGTCCAGAGGCAGAAGGGAGGAAGACTGACTTGGGGAGGAGGGGGGCTCTGAGTGCAAAGTCTGGCCAGGAATAGGGTCACTCCAAGGGGGAGGGGAGGGGAGGGGGGCAGGATCTCCTCTTGCAGAGAGAGAGAGAGGGAGAGGGAGATTCTTCGATCTTTTTCTGCCTCTCTTTTCTCTGCTGTGATCCTCAGTGAGGCTCCACTCCTCTTTTAAATCATTGCAAGGCGAGAAATGGGAGGATTGAAAAGGGGGGGGCTATGACTTCCTTTCACACCCATCCAGACTGAGCATCTACACCAGGGGTAGGCAACCTAAGGCCCGGGGGCCGGATGCGGCCCCCCGAGGCCTTTGGACTGGCCCCAGGCCGGTCCTGCCGCCGCCGCTGCTGCCTGCCATGATGATATTGATTATTGTTGTTATTACTTGTTCTTGGGGTTTTCTTGGCAAAATCTCCACAGGAGGTTTGCCATGGCTTTTCTGGGGCTGAGAGAGTGTGCATGCATATTTTTTAATTTTTTAAAATTTTTAAAAATATATATATTTATTTATTTATTTATGATGCTTCAGCCCCCCAATTGTCTGAGGGACAGCAACCCGGCCCCCGGCTCAAAAAGGTTGCCTACCCCTGATCTACACTTTTGGAAGGAGGAATAGAGGAGAGAAGAGTCTCACCTGGCTTGGGCTTCCATGATCCCAGCAGCCATGCTGCCCTCCCTCCTGGCAGATGGACCGAGTTGGCAGTGCCCTGAGAGCCCCAGGAGGGCCTTCATATGGGGCTGAGGAGCCCTGCCTCCCTCCCTGGCCCCTCCCTGGGCCCCCAAAGGCCACCCCCCAAATCTGCCCCTGGGAGGGAGGGAGGGAGGGAGGAGGAGTCCCATCCAGGGAGGAGCACACCCATCCTCCTTGCTGACCCTCCCTAAGGATGATGGGTGAGGTGTTCCCTGGGTGCATGGAACCCATCACAGCCACCAGGTGCCAGGCAGAAGGTGGGCATCCACGAAAGGCGAAGGTTTCCCTTGGGAGAGGGATGGAGTGGTGCAGCAACCCTTCCATTGGCAACATGGCTGACTGGGGATGATGGGTGATTCATGACCATCCTTGCTCCTCTTGGACTCCCACTCCCAGAATCCTTGGCCCTTGCCCTGACTGGCTGGGGCTTCTGGAAGTTTGGACCTTTGGAAGTGCTGTGTTTTTTTTTGGGGGGGGGTCTCTGAGAGAGGAGTGGGGGTCTGAGGGGGGGAGGTAGCTGAGATGGGGAAATCTAGGCAGAGGGAGACCTCAAGGACCCTCCCTTGAAAGAGGGGAGCCCCTTCTTCCCCATACCCACTCAGTCCCCCTGCCGCCCAAGACAAAGAGACGCCCGAGGCCAGCTTGTGTCTTGCAAAGGCTTTATTCTTCTTTATGGGGAACTGGGGGGGGGAGGTGAAGGGAGGGGAGAAGAGCCACTTTTCTTCCCAAGCCATCATTTTTCCTTCTTCTTGGTTCTTGGAGGCCAGAGGAAGGAGGCTCCATCAGGGGATGCCAACCCTAGAGAAGTCCCTAGAAGGACCCCATGGCCAATGCGACTGCTACAGCATTCCTCAGCCTTTGGATAGTTGCAGTGCTTTATGGATTTAAGAAGCCGATGAACTGCGGAGAGAAGATATAAAGGAGGTGGCATGAGAGGGGGGCAAGGAGGGTCCCCACCCCAAGAGCCTTCACAGCTGGGCCCAGGAAGTCTTCTAAAGGGATGATGGAGGATGGACTCACCTGGTCCCTTGGCAGGGAGGGAGAGGGGCCATCCTCCCCACATCGGGGTCAAGGGGGGCATCATCATCATCATCATCATCCCTCTAGAAGACAGAAGGGAGAGAAGGGGAGACCAAGGGGGGCTCTGCTCCCCAAAAGAAGGGAAGTGCTCTAGAGGCAGAAGGGAGAAAGACTGACTGTGTGTGTGTGGGGGGGGCTCTGAGTCCAAAGTCTGGCCAGGAATAGGGTCATTCCAGGGGGGAGGGGAGGGGAGGGGGGCAGGATCTCCTAATACAGATTGAGAAAGAGAGAGAGAGAGAGAGAGAGAGAGATTCTTCTTTTTCCCTTTTCTCTGCTGGACTTTGACTGTGATCCTCATTGAGATTCCACTCCTTTTTTAAGTCAATGCAAGGCTAGAAATGGGGGGAATGGAAGCCAATGCCATAGGTCCAACCTTTCTGAGGGGTGTGTGTGCTATGCCTTCCTTTCACCAACCCCCCCCCCCCCAATATAGACTGAGCATCTACACCAGGGGTAGGCAACCTGCGGCCTGGGGGCCGGATGCAGCCCCACGAGGCCTTTGAACCGGCCCCAGGCCGGTCCTGCCCCCCCCCCCCCCCCGCCATGATGATATTGATTATTGTTGTTATTACTTGTTCTTGGGGGTTTTCTTGGCAAAATCTCCACAGGGGTTTTGCCATCATGGCTTTTCTGGGGCTGAGAGAATGTGCATGCATATTTTAAAATTTTATTTTATTTTATTTTTATTATTTTATTATTTTGCTTCGGCCCGCCAATTGTCTGAGGGACAGCAACCTGGCCCCCAGCTCAAAAAGGTTGCCTACCCCTGATCTGCATTCTTTGCAGGGGGAATAGGGGAGAGAGACTGACCTGGCTTGGTCTTCCACGATCCCAGCAGCCATGCTGACCTCCATCCTGGCAGATGGACCGAGTTGGCAGTGCCCTGAGAGCCCCAGGAGGGCCTTCTTCTTCTTCTTCTTATGGGGCTGAGCACCCCAAGGCCTCCCTGCCTGGGCCCCCAAAGGCCACCCCCCAAATCTGCCCCAGGGAGGGAGGGAGGGAGGGAGGGAGGGAGGGAGGAGGGTTCCCATCCAGGGAGGAGCACACCCATCCTCCTTGCTGACCCTCCCTAAGGATGATGGGTGAGGTGATCCCTGGGGACATGGACAGCTGCCAGGTGCCAGGCAGAAGGTGGGCATCCACGAAAGGCCAAGCTGTCCCTTGGGAGAGGGAAGAAGTGGTGCAGCAACACTTCCATTGGCAACACTGGGAAAAGGGAAATGAGGCTGGCTGGGGATGATGGGTGATTCATGCCCATCCTTGCTCCTCTTGGACTCCCACTCCCAGAATCCTTGGCCCTTGCCCTGACTGTCTGGGGCTTCTGGAAGTTGGAGGCTCAGCCCAGGAGCACCAGCCCCCCAAGAAGGGCCCTCAATGGAGACCCCAGTTAGGCTGGGAACTGGGAGGAAGTCTAAAGGAAACAGACTAGACTGGATTCAGAGAGAGAGCATCCCTTTTGCAGGCCTTAGTCCTAAGGCAGATGGAGAGACAGAGAGGCTTTCTTCCAAATCTCAGAGACCCAAGCCATCTGAATCTCCTCTCAAGCACAGAGGAACTCCCCTGCATTGCCATAGGAAAGAGCAGATTCACAGTTAGGAGTTGGAGAGGGAACCAAATATCCAAGATGGCAGATCCCATCATCTCCCTCCCCCCCAAGCATTGGCCCTGTTTGGCTAAGAAGAGCACCTCCACAGCATCCCTTGAGTTCTCCTTTGAAGGGCCAAAAAAGATCAAGAAGATCTCCCATTCCCAGTGAGAAGGGGGGATACTGCCTACCGAAAGCGACTAGGTAAAAGGCAAACCAGCCCCACAATCCTTGTCTGATGGGCCCTGGGCTGACCCAGGGAACTCTGCTGCCTGAGGAGGAGATGGTGGCCAACTTTGGGGACAGACAGGGCCACAAATCTCTTCCTTTGGAGGCTACAATGTCCCCCTCCTTACAGTCACTCCATCATCCCAGTCTCTTAAGAAATGACAGGCTTTTAAAGAAAGGGCTTTTACAAGGTACTCTTGCAACCCCTAGGAATTATTTGTTTGGTCCATTCAGTGAGCAATGGATTCAAACTACAGGAAAAGAGATCCCAGCTAAAGATTAGGAAGAATTTCTTGTGGTAAGATCTGTTGGACAGTGGAAGACCCTCCCTCAAAGGTTGGTGGAATCTCCTTCTTTGGAGGATGGGCATCTGTCCCAGGGAGGGCTTGGATTGTGTATTCCTGCATGGCAGAATGGGGCTGGACTGGATGGCCCTTGGGGTCTCTTCCAACTCTACATTTCTACGATTCTTAGGAAGGGGCTGGACTTGCTGGCTCAGAGGGAGAGCTAGAAATGGAGGGGAGCTGCAGTAGCCTAGGATCACTATCTGTCTTTTCCTCCCTTGAATAAGGGATTGGGATTATTCAAGTCTTTAGGAGGGATCAGAAGGTTACCTTCTTTGCAGTGGAACCCATATGTTGCATTTGCATCTATTTTGTATTTCTGATGTAAGGATCTATGACTGCATCCAAATGTTGAAGTAATACTGAGCATCACACGCCAGAGAGTCTGGCCCCAAATCCTGCAATGGCTCCTCAATGGATGGCAAGAATGTGTGGGACAGCGCATGGGGTCAAACGCAATATCTGGTTTGTTGTGCTTTTGTTAAATATAGAGATTGGGATTCAATTTTCTGTTGGGATTGCAATATTTAGTCATAGCTGAATAGTTGGTACACTGTAGTTCTTTCAATTGTAATGTTTATAAATTTCTGCTTTCAATTATTTGTGTCTGCACATGTTCAATTATTTGTAATGTCATATAGGCAGTTGAATCATCTTTTATTATTAACCTTCTGTATGCTTTAGCTAGATTATAATTGCTTTAATTTGTGCATCCAAATGTTGAAATAATACTGAGCATCACTGGCCAAAGAGTTTGGCCCTCAAAACCTTTGTTAGCGCCTCCTTGGATGCAAAGGATTTTTGGGACAGCGCATGGGGGTCAAAAACAATATTTAATTCATTGTACCTTTGTTAAATATACAGACTGATTTAATATGCAGTTGTGTTTGCAAGATTCATTACAGATGGCCCTAGAGTACCTCCAAAAGGATATTCTGTACTGTCCTCCTTTTAATTGTAGTGTTTCTGACCTGCTGAGATAAACTTTTTGTAAATGCAAATATTCCATTTCTTTTTAATGTATGCAGTGGAATCATTCTTTAATACTAACCTTCAGTATATTCATCTATAGTGTCCATGCATTAATGTGTAAGCTCTCTTCAATGCTTGTTTTGGGGTTGGGGAGGCAAGAGAGAAATAAGGTTAAGAACTCCCTCCCTTTGAGGGTCTAGATCAGGGGTAGGCAACCTAAGGCCCGGGGGCCGGATGTGGCCCAGCGAGGCCTTTGGACCGGCCCCAAACCGGTCCTACCACCACCACCGCCCCCCCCCCCCCATGATGATATTGATTATTGTTGTTATTGCTTGTTCTTGGGGTTTTCTTGGCAAAATCTTCACAGGGGTTTTGCCATGGCTTTTCTGGGACTGAGAGAGTGTGCATGAATATTTTTTAAATATTGTTTTTTTTAATTTTTATTTTTATTTATTTATTTATTTATTTATTTATTTTTGGTGCTTCGGCCCCTCAGTTGTCTGAGGGACAGCAACCTGGCCCCTGGCTCAAAAAGGTTGCCTACCCCTGGTCTAGATAGACTAGATAGGGATTTTGTTTTTACAGTGAGTTAAGGAGAGACAGATTTTCTCTCATGCCTTTTGATTTTCTGTGTAAAGTGTTTTTTAAAGAGGATTTTTATTTTTATTTTGCCTACATCTGTGCCAGACCTGAGGTGTTAGCCTGTTACGGACCTGAGAGGCACATGGCCTCCATTTTAATTTTTGCTTTACAAGAGACATGCACCGGCTGAGATCTCCTGTCCTCATCCCAGACAATCCTGGAGGACATTTGCCAAGGATTCTCCCAAACCTCTTTCCACATGATTCCCTTGCTTGCATAGACTGTTTCCTCTGCCTTACTGTGAGAGATAGCTTGTAGGGCATGAGATCTTTGCCTATCCTTCAGTTCCTTTCAGCTATATGTATGTGTGTGTCTGCTAACAAATATGCTTAAAACCAAGGTGGCTTTGTCCTCCGAGGAGTGTGTGTGTGAGACGTGCCCCTGCCTCCTCTTTAGATGTCCTCCACTGATGTCCAGCAACACTTCAGATGTGCCCCCGCCATTCTGTTTCCATGTATTTCCATGATGTCAGGCCATGTCCTGGACGTCCTCCATTTCACTGCAGATGCCTTCTTCTAGACATGAGCTGCAGTTCCTGAGACGTCCTCCAAGGCCCTGGCAACAATGCTGTTTCCAGACCTCAGATGCAGTTCCAGTTTCTAGACCTCAGATGCAGTTCCCTAGATGTCTTCCAAGCATTTCCTGCTTGGATTCCTGCCCTGTTTCTGCCTTACAATTGTTTGCCTGCTAGCCGCAGTCCTGCCTTACTGGAGTCCTGGTCAACTTCATGCCTGCAGAGAGGACCCAGTATACCTTGTTCTCCATAGGAGGCCCCAGTCTACTCAGGCTGCTTCCAGAGGCCCAGGTCTACCTGGTCTCTGGCTTAAACATTCAAATTCATGGACACTGTTCATGCTTCCTGGGCTGCATGAACACAGATTATCAAGTCCTCCACGGTCCTCCACAAGGGTCATCCCAGCTCTTGAGGCATCCCTTCAATGCCTGCATTCAGCTACTAGTGCACCAAGGGGCAATTCAAAAATTTTGGTCTATCCGCTCCGGGCCAAAGTCTGAAGTTTTTCACAAACTTTCACCAAACTCATTCAAATTTGCTGGACATATTAATACACACTTTCTATACCAGTACATAACCTGCTACAAGACTTTGGACATCGGTTCCTCCTCTTCATGGCTATTGATGCCACAGTGTTGTTGAATGTTTGTCATCACAACAATTGAAAATAGTCGTAGGCTTTCATGGCCGGCATCCATAGTTTTTTTGTGGGTTTTTTTCGGGCTGTGTGGCCATGTTCTGAAAGAGTTTCTTCTGACGTTTCGCCAGCATCTGTGGCTGGCATCTTCAGAAAAAACTAAAATGGAAAAGCCTGGTTGTATATATACTGTGAGACCCTGGGTAGGGAGGAGTGGTTCCCAGGTAAACTGTGTGTTGTTCTGTGTAGAATAGGTATTGTTCTGTTGTTAATGGCATCACTTCAGGCTATGCAATCCAGGATATTGTCTGCTATTCCCATGTAAACTGTGTATTGTTCTGTGTTGAATAGGTATGTTCTGTTGTTGATGGCATGGCTTCCAGGTGAGGAATGCAATCAAGGAGATTGTCTGCTGTTGTCTGCTGACCCTGGTTGGTCTTCTCTTTGCATTTGCTGAGTGCCGATTTTCTTATTTTGTAGGACTGGTAGCCATATCTTGTTTACTTTAAGAGTTTCTTCTTTCCTGTTGAAGTTGTCCAAGTGTTTGTGGATTTCGATGGCTTCCCTGTGCATTCTGACCTGATAGTTGTTGGCATGGTCCAGAATTTCAGTGTTTTCAAACAGCATTTTATGCCCAGGATGGTTTATCATGTGTTCTGCTACTGCTGATTTTTCTGGCTGGCCCAGTCTGCAGTGTCTCTCATGTTCCTTGATTCGTGTTTGGACACTGCGTTTGGTGGTCCCTATGTAGACTTGTCCGCAGCTGCATGGTATGCGGTAAACTCCTGCGGCTGTGAGAGAGTCTCTCCTGTCCTTCGCTGAGCGCAGCATTTGTTGGATTTTCTTGGTTGGTTTGTAAACAATTTGGAGGTTGTGTTTCCTCACTACTTTCCCAAGTCTACATGGCATTAGCGTTCATTCCTCCCCATTCCTTGCCTTGCATTGACTTCAAACAGGAGTGGAGCCTCAATGAGGATCACAGTTGAAGTCCAGCAGAGAAAAGGGGAAAAGGAGAATCTCTTTCTCTCTCTGTGGAATAGGAGATCCTGCCCCCTCCCCTCCCCCCTGGAGTGACCCTATTCCTGGCCAGACTTTGGAGTCAGAGCCCCCCCCCCCAGTCAGTCTTCCTCTCTTCTTTTGGGGAGCAGAGCCCCCCCACTTGGTCTCCCCTTCTCTCCCTTCTGTCTTCTAGGGGGAGGATGATGGGGATGATGGGGATGTCCCCCTTGCTCCTGAGGGACCTGGCTGCCCACGCCCTGGGGAGGAGGACCCCCCCTCGCTTCCAGCCAACAGACCAGGTGAGTCCCTCCTCCATCATCCCTTTAGCCTTCCTGGGCCCAGATATTGGGGGGGGGGGAGAGATTCCTAGGGATGGAGACCCTCCTTGACCCCCCCCCCCCACTCCTTTCTATCCGCAGATGAACGGGGACTTCGATCCTTCGATGGTTGCTCAATTCGAAAAGCTGGTGACAGAAACCGGATACCTTTGGGTTCGCGTACCGCTGACAGAGACTCCTGGGATTGGCTTCCTCTGAAGGAGCCTCCTTCCTCTGGCCTCCAGGAACCAAGAAGGAGGAAAGATAATGGCTTGGGAAGGAAAGTGGCTCTCCTCCCCTCCCCTCCTTGGCCTCTCCCCTCCCCTCCCCTCCCCTCCCCCAGTTCCCCATAAAGAAGAATAAAGCCTTTGCAAGACACCAGCTGGCCTCGGGCGTCTCTTTGTCTTGGGCGGCAGGGGGCTGAGTGTGGATGGGGAAGAAGGGGCTCCCCTCTTTCAAGGGAGGGTCCTTGGGGTCTCCCTCGGCCTAGATCTCCCCCTCTCAGCAAACCTCCCTCCCCCTCAGAGCCCATCCCTCTCTCAGAGACCCCCCCCCCAAAAAAAAACATTGCAGCTCTAAAGGGCCAGAGAAGAAGAGGGGACCCCCTTCCCTCCCCACCCCAAACCTGGCTCCCCCAGGGCTCCCATCCCAGAATAGGAAGAGCCTGCCTTGCCAGGGGGCTGAGAAGGCCCCAACTAGACCCATCCTGAAGGGAAAACTCATGAAAAGTGGGGTTGGGGGTGAGGGATGCTGCTCCAGAGACTGAAAGAGGAAAGAAGGGAGGAAAATGGCAAGGAAAGAGATTCCATTGAAACACTGGGAGAGATACCTCTTTGCTGTCAGGGCTCTTCAAGAGTAGAAGAAGCTGCCTTGGAGGGTGAAAGGCTCTTCTTCTTCTTTTGGGGGGGGGGGTCTCTTGGACAGAGGCTGGAGGGGCATCTCTCAGAGGATCTTTCGCTGGGGATGGCCACAGAGGGACTAGGGGTTGGATTGGATGACCACTGGGGTTCCCCTAAATGTAGCCTTCCATGAGTCTGTGAAAGACAGGAGAGTGCTGTGACTCCAGTGAAAACCAGACCAAGCTCAGGGCCAGCCTTTGGGGGGGGGGCATTATTCTCCTGGTGCCAGAGTTCAAAGATATAGCCGTGTTCGTCTCTAGAAACAGTCTGCCTCCCCACCAGGCTTGAAAGACATCTGTCCCTGAAGGCTTATTGCTATATGAATGCAAAGCCTTGTTTCCACTGGGCAAGAGACAAAGAGGGCAGCCTTGGTCCCTTCAGAGCTACAAAGGGGGGGGGGGGGTCTTTGGGGGATTTTTGGGGGGGGGATGGGGCTCTTGAGGGAGGCTGCGGATTGAGGGCTGGCCATGGGACCCATTCTTATTGATCCATTTATAATAGATATTCATTGATATCGCACTTTACGCAGGCCCAGCATGGGAGTCACACTCTCTCACTGGCAGACACAAGACCTTCTCTGCCAGCCCTGAGACCCCAAAGGTTGCCCTCCTAGCCTTTGTCATGGGTTCTTCTGGGGCGTAAAAAAAAAAAGGGGGGGGGAGAGGAAGGCCATTCCTTGGGGGGGGGTCCCCATCGTTTGAAGCCTGGAAAGGACTCAGCCCTCAAATGGTCCCGGAGCATGCCCAAGCTGAGCTGAGCTGGTAGTCCTTCTCTTGGGCACCATTCAGCACCCTGATCCCAAATTTTCCCTCCCACTCACTTTTGGGGAGGGTCTTTTTGGGGATGAAGCAGGGATGTGATGGGGGATTCCTCTGGTCTGGGAAAGAGCTTCCCTTTCTTCCCCTCCGGCGAAGAAGAAGGAGGGCTCTTTTTAAAGGGGGGGACCCAGAGAAAGCACCCCCTTTGCCCTCCCCTCGGTCTCCCTTCCTAATCCCCCTCCTTGGGCTCTGCCTGAGTCCTGGGTTCAAGGGGAGCAGAAGGCAGAGGAGGGACTCTTATGGGGGGGGGGGGTGCCAGAAGAGCTGGCCCTGGGGGGGTGCAAAGGTGCTTCACCCCCATTCTCCCCAAAGCCCCCAAAGAAAGGAGGAAGAAAGAAGAGAGGTGTCATGTTTAGTGGATCCAAACCAAGAAACAGGAAAAGCAACATAGGGATAGGAATACTGCAGCTTTATTCTGGATTTTGTAGACAGAGATGCACCACAGACCTGGTGGGATCAGATCAGAGATTTTCCCAAAACGATTCACTCCTTAAGGATCCCCCACCAAGCCCTCCTTCCTCAGCCCAGGGTTCAAGGGCTCTGGAGCTTTTCCCTATCATCCATGTCAATCTCTCTAACCCAGGAAGGAAGGTCTCACCCATTTGCTCACCAAAGTCTTGTCCTAGGAAGCAAACAGGGTCATAAAGTTACCTGGGATGCTAGACTCAGGAGTGGAGGGGAATGATGGAAGGTGCAACTCAGCCATACCTGGGATGGAGGGGGGGTCCACACTTCAGTCATCCCTGCCTTTAAGAGGCACCATCCTCCTCCCCTGGAAGGTCTGACTGGGACCAAGGAGGAATTCCTTCTGCCTCCCAGTTAAAACAAGGCTTTTTATTAAGTTATGAATCCATACGTAACATGGCTTATTATTATTATTATTATTATTATTATTATTATCTTTTTATTGTTTTCAGCTCATGTTAAAGTGCCCCTTTTGTAGTTCACTGGTGAATAATATCTCAGACGCACTTGACATCTCAATCTGCATTTCAAGAACCGTACAAGAAGCTAGATATGAAAACTGAGGCCCAGAGGTTCCCTGCCTCCCAAGGACAAGACCCTTCTGTCTGTGCTCCTTCATCAGAGTTCATAGGTATTTGATATGATAAAAAGAAAAGGAAAACAAGCCCAATAGAGAAAGCAGACTGAAGGGAAACAGCTGAAGATCTCCTTGCAAGAGGGATAGGGGCCTGATCCGGAGTCCCTGCAGCTGGAGATCCTTCCTCTCCTTCTGAACCCAAACCAGCAAATACACTCCCTTCCTTCAGCCTCTTCCATCTTGAAGAAGGGAGAAGAATCTTCTTCTTCTGTTTGGCTTGATTTTATTTTATTTGGGGCTTTGCAATGTGCATCCCGATGTTGCAATGCAACCAACCTGCAAAGGCAGAAGGGTCCTGAGCAGCTCATGAGATGCAGGGAACTCTGGGACAGCGCAGGGGTCTCAAATACTCCCTCTTTGTTAAAAATACACTGTAAGTTGAGGCAAAAGGTGCAAATGGGAGATGGAGAGGTGGCATACAATGGAAACAATATATAACATCTCCAGACAAAAAGTATTTTGAATGAGATAAAAGCCATATTCAACATAGGAACCCCTTTGAAAATGGCAACAGTTTCAAAGCCAGGATGTGTTGATTTGCAACACATTTGTCTCTGAAGCCTTGACTCCAAGGCTTGCTTTCTTTCTTTCTTTCTTTCTTTCTTTCTTTCTTCCTTCCTTTTATCTGGGCCAGAGAAAGGCCTGACTGTGGGTCCCAGGCAGAGTCCAAGGAAGGGGGTCCCAACTGGGGGAGGCATCGCCAAGAGAGCCCCCCTTCCTCCCCCATGGCCTCCCCCTTTCTCCCCTTCTCCCCATTGTAAGTGGGGGGCACAGAGGGTCCAGAAGGCAGAAACTGGGAGGCCAGTTTGATGAATTACAGAATCCTAGAGTTGGAAGAGACCCAAGGGCCATCTAGTCCAACCCCATTCTGCCATGCAGGAACTCCCAATCAAAGCATCCCTGACAGATGGCCATCCAGCCTCTGCTTAAAGACCTCCAAGGAAGGAGACTCCACTACTCTCCGAGGGAGTGTGTTCCACTCTCGAACCGCCCTTACTGTCAGGAAGTTCCTCCGAATGTTGAGGTGGAATCTCTTTTCTTGCAGCTTGCATCCATTGTTTCGGGTCCTAGTCTCTGGAGCAGCAGAAAACAAGCTTGTTCCCTCCTCGATATGACATCCCTTCAAATATTTAAACACGGCTCTCATATCACCTCTCAGCCTTCTCTTCTCCAGGCTAAACATCCCCAGCTCCCCAAGTCGTTCCTCATAGGGATTCATGGCTTCCAGACCCTTCACCATTTTAGTTGCCCTCCTTTGGACATGCTCCAGTTTCTCCCCATCCTTTTTGAATTGTGGTTTGAATTGTGGTTCTGCCCATTCCTTCCTTCTTTCCTCCCTTCCTCCCTCCCTTATTCCTCCTTCCTTCCTCCCTCTCTCCTTCTTTCCTTCTTCTCTTCCTCCTTTCCTTAATCCTCCCTGCCCATCTGCCTGTCTCCCTTCTTCCTTCCTTCCTTCCTTCCTTCCTTCCTTCCTTCCTCCTTTCCTCCCTCCCTCCTTTCCTTATTCCTCCTTTCTTCCTTCCTCCTTCTCTTCCTGTCTCCCTCCCTCCCTCCTTCCTTCCTTCCTTCCTTCCCTCATTCTTCTTTCATTTCTCATTCATTCATTCTCTCCTTCCTTCCTTCCTTGCTCCCTGGCAGGTGGCCTCAGGCGCAGTCCTTGCTCCTAGTCCCCTTCTCTTTGGCCCTGATCTCCCTCTTCTTTTTCTCTGGGGAAAGTCTGGCCGGGATCCTCCGGGGCCCCAAGGTCCTCCATCAGCAGACGAGGGTCCTCCAGAGTCCAGAAGATGGGGATCCCGAAGACTAAGGATCCTGGATCGAGAAGAGGGAGCCCTTCTCCTCCACTCCAGAAGCAGGAACAGGAGGAAGGACATCGGATGGCTTTCACAGCAGCCTGGCCGGCCTCGGGCCTCTCTCTCTCTTGGGCGGCTGGGAACGGGGGCGGGGGGGGGGTAGGAGTGTGAACTGGGGAGGGGGTCTTCTTTGGCTCCCTCTGGGCTCCTTCCTCTGGCCTCCCATCCCATAATAGTCAAAGCCCCCCCCCCACTTTCCCTTGAACCCAGGACTTCTGCAAAGGCAAGGAAGGGGAGGAGGGATGGAGGGATGGAGGGGGGCAGGAAGGGGCCCCACTCTTTCAAAAGAGCCCCCTCTCTATGCTTCTTCTTCTTGGGAGGGGAAGGAAGGCGACCTCAAGGGCCAAGAGGGAAGAGTCCCCAGGGCCAATTCTCTTTCTTTCCTAAGGGCCTTTCCTGGCCCAGAGGAGAGGTCTGGCCTTTTGCCTTCCTCTGAGGCTGAGAGAGTGCCACCTATCCCTGTCTGAGAGTCCAAAGGCAGGGCTGGCTCCCTCCTTGACCTTGGCTCTGGACCCGAGCGGACAGCCGCAGCGCCCCCTGGTGGACTCACCGGGAAACTGCAGCTCCCCAAAGAGAGGAGAGGGGCCTGGCTTTTGCCCATCTTTCCCTCCTCAGCTGCGGAGTCTGCTTGGGATTGGGGCCAAGGTCTTCTCTGGGGGGGGGGGGGGGCAGACAGAAGGGCTTGCATGCATTCATTCATTCATTCCCCAGAGATTGGGGGTGCTCTCTCTGTGGGGGCTGGAAAGGGGCTCTTCCCTCTTGGAGAAGGTTCAGGTCCCCACCTCCAAAAAAGATCTTTTAAAGATCTTTTAAAGGACATCTAAGATAACACCACCACCATTTGCAGCATCCCAAGAGACCCCAAGAAGGGCCATCCAGTCCAACCCCCTTCTGCCATGCAGGAACTCACAATCAAAGCACCCCCTTTGACAGATGGCCATCCAACCTCTGTTTAAAGACCTCCAAAGAAGGAGACTCCACCAAAATCTCCATTGAGGGAGTGTGTTCCACTTTTAAAGAGCCCTTACTACAGTATCAGGAAGGTCTTTGACTTAAACCCTCTTCTCAGCTGCTGAGGCTGCCTGCTAATGGGGCAAGTCCCCCTTCTTCTGTAGTGGGGCAGCAAGAAGGGGACTTGAGTCCAGGGGTCTCCTGAATTCACCTGAGAATTTGAATGCTTTGTAGGACTTGAAAGGGACTTGACATTTGCAGTGCCCCCCCAAAAAAAGATCTTGTAAAGAAGAGCTAAGCTAGCCCCCTGCCCTCCATCTTCACCATCAACCTCAGCCCCTTCCCTGTCCCCGAGCCAACCTGGCCTTCCTTCCAGGAGGAGGGAATGAAGTTTGCAAAGGATCTGGCTATTTTGGTGGGAGAAGAGGGTGTCTCCTCCTGCCCAGAGGAGTCCTGGGGAAGCCAGGCAAAGCGGTGTGGGGTGTTTTTGGGGGTAAAAGCCCCCCTTTATTTCCTGATCTGCTTCAGACCCAGGGAGGGTCTCTCAGAGAGAGGCCAGGGGCTGCTTGGCCAAGGAGGCTTCCTAAGTTGGGTGAAAACATGACATTCCCAAGAAGGTTGCCAGGCGTCTTCTATTGTAAGGGATGTCTGTTATCTGAGGGCCATAAAACAGGTCCCAGATAGCAAAAGTTATTAATGCAGAAGTTGGGAGAAGCTAGGAAAGCCTGTGGCTATTTCCCTTTGCCTGGACCTCCTGGGAAATGCAAGACTTCCTTCCTTCCTTCCTCTTTTCTCTCCTGAATATGCTGCAGGCAAAGGACTTTTGCACTTGGATCTCTGCTTGCATCAAGTGAAGGGAGCCAAAGGCAAAGGGGGAAAGTGGGAGGAACTGGGACATTTTGAAAGCAGCTAGGAAAGTGGGAGAACAGGGGCTGAATCCAGATTGTCCCTGCCATGATATTGGGACAGTTGGGAAGGAAGGGGGGGCTTGTCTGCTCCGTCAGCAAGGAATTGGATGATGGGTTTGCTCCTCGCCTCCCTCCAGGCACCCAGGGAAGATTTGGAAGGCGGCCTTTGGGTGCCCAAGGAGGGGCCAGGGAGGTAGGCCTGGCTGTCCAGCCCCCAATGAAGGAAGGAAGGCCCTCCTGGGGCCCCAAAGAGGGCATTGCCCCCTCCTTCCCACTGCCAAGGTGGAGGGCAGGACTCCTGTGGTCACTGAAGAGCCATCCAGGTGAGTGTCTCCTTCCTCCAGTGGTATCCCTAGAGTTGGGGTTGTAATGAGAACTTGGCCTTGGGGAATTTATAATTAGCTCAAAAATAATAAATAGGATCTGAACCCATTGTATGCAGGGGGTAGAGGGAACAGTTCCTGCAGAGACAGCATTTGTCCAAAAGAATGGTACTTTTATTAAGAGAGAATAATAAATCAATAAGCAAGCCCTGGCAAGGCAGGCAGAAATTCCTTGCATTGGGCCTGGGGACAACTAAAGAAAAGGCCTATATAGGTGGCAAGCCCACCCCTCTCGATTGCCTGATATGCCTTATTCCCTGTCACTTTTTGGTGTGCCCATTGATGGTTCTCAAAGCATGGGTATAAGCTCCATCACCACGCCATCTTGCTCTGGGGAACCCAAGGGACTTCTTATCTCCGTGCCTCCTGGCATAAATCACCCCCTCCCACGCCAAATCTGACAAAGCCAGAAAGGAGACATCCTGCTTCCAAATGAGCCCTGTCCCCTTCTTTTTTACGGGTCCCAGCAGAATGGCTGCAGAATGGTTTCCTGACACTTTTCAGGTTGCATCTCCCATCCCATGCGGAGGGCAAGGATGCCATGCCATGCCATGCCACTCCCTGGTCCAGCTCAGACTTGATGCCTAGAGCCTTCTCCATCCCAGGTTCCACAGCCTGCCTTCTGCACATGCCTCTTCCTCTTTTATGATAATTTTTATTAAAAGTATTCTACACACCCTAAAGACTTCCAAATTCTTTCCCTTCCCCTTCTTCCACCTCTTTGGTGGCCTTTCTCTTGGCCCCTTCAACCTCGTGAGCCCGGAGCCTAGCGGATCCCTCTCAGTCTGTCCATGAAACTGGGACGCTTCCTCACCCACAGACCCTCTTTCCCCTTGGGGTCCTCCCGGGTCCTGCTCTCCCCATGCTTCTTTCTGTCCTCCTCCTCATTTTCCTTCTTGGAGTGAGACTTGTGGGCCTTGGTGCTGCTGGAACGATGATCCCGCTTGGGGTCCCTGCTGGCCTTGGGTCCCCGGCCTCTTCTCTTCTCTGCCTCTCTTCTCTCCAGGTCTCTCTGCCTGGCGGACTCAAAGGCCCTCTCCTGCTCAGCCATCTTGGCCTCCTGAAGAGTCCACTGCTCAAAAGCCTCCACGATCCCGGAGATGCGGTTCTCTTCCGGTAACCGGTGTGACACTTCATCGGCTGAAGGGTCAGGCCTGGTCTTGCCAGTGACCAGCCTGGCGCGAGGTCTCTGTTCCTCACAGAAGAGGCAGGCGCAGGTCGCAGGTGAAGTCCTGGCATCATCACAGGGCAGGATCTGCGTCACTGGCTTTGGAGGAGAGGAAAGAGGAGGAAAACATAAGATACAAGGCTTGTGGGCACCACCAGACCCAGATATTGTGCCCCATGGCCAGCAAAGGTATGCCATGTCTGGTTTTCAACACACTTTGCCTGGTGATGGCTCCTGCACCTCAGACCCTTCAACATTTCACATTTCATAAAAAGTGAGACACATCAAGCAACACCAAAGAGTTCTCTCTCCTCCTCCCAATTTCCCTCTTTGTCCTCAGTTTACTCCAGTTGCTGCAATCTCAATTCAAATATATCCATGTTAGTCTGGAAAATCAGTACGCAAAAAGGACCTTGTAGCACCTTTGAGAGTCAAAGAAAGGAAGAAGCTGATAGCAAGAGCTTTCCTAGAGTTGAGTCTACTTCCTCAGGTGCATGGAGGGGAGGTCTAGGGCAGGGGTAGGCAACCTAAGGCCTGGGGGCCGAATGCGGCCCCCCAAGGCCTTTGGACTGGCCCCAGGCCGGTCCTGCCGCCACCACCCGCCGCCTCCACCACTCACCATGATGATATTGATTATTGTTGTTATTACTTGTTCTTGGGGTTTTCTTGGCAAAATCTCCACAGAGGTTTTGCCATGGCTTTTCTGGGGCTGAGAGAGTGTGCATGCATATTTTTAAATTTTAATTTTTTTTAAAAAAATTAATATTTATTTATTTATTTATTGTGCTTCGGGCCCCCAATTGTCTGAGGGACAGCAACCCGGCCCCTGGCTCAAAAAGGTTGCCTACCCCTGGTCTAGGGTTAGAAGAACTGAAAGAAAGAAGCTGGTAGCATGACCTTTGCTAGACTTGAGTCTACAGTGGGCCCTTGGTATCTGCTGGGGTTTGGTTCCAGGACCCCATGGATACCAAAATCCATGGATGTTCAAGTCCCATTAAATACAGTTGCATAGTAAAATTGTGTCCCTTATATGAAATGCCAAAGTCAAGGTTTGCTTTTTGAAATTGATATTCTTTGGAATATTTTCAGTCTGTGGATGCTTGAAACCATGGATAAAAAATCAGTGGATATGGAGGGCTTACTGTACTTCCTCAGATTCATGGAATGGAGGATCCAGGGGCAGACCTATGGACAGACCTTCCTATCTGAGGAAGAAAACTCAAGTCTAGGAAAGCTCATGCATCTGAGGAAGAAGACTTAAGTCTAGCAAAGCTCATGCCCCCAGCTTCCCTTCACTCCAAGCTTTTGAGAAAGAAAACTCAAGTCTATGAAAGCTCATGCCACCAGCTGCTAGATCCCTTTGCATGCTCCAAACTGAGTTCAAAACACAGAAGTAGTTTGCACTCCGTTAATTCAACAAAGTTAAAAGGGAGAGGGGAAACAGGATAGAATCCTGCCCTCCCCAGTCAGCTCATGGTAAAAGCAAACTGCTGCAGCCTCCCTTAGCTTCTCTGTTCTTCCACATTCACAATTTTTTCCATTGTGACCGGACTCTGATGTGACTTGGCTATAGGTATCTATGAAACATTGGAGGAGAAGAGTTAGGACGTTATCACACGGGGAGTCGCGGGGAGAAAGTGGAAATAAACGGGACGAGCGGAAGTCTTTAATTTACGGGATTTGTCCCGTTCCGCCTCGTCTGATAACTAAATTCGAATTTAAAAGGGGGTTAATTTGAACAAAAACCTGATCTTTTCATTTTCAGGATTTTTGAGGATTTGAAAAGATCAGGTTTTTGTTCGAATTAGCCCCCTTTTAAATTCGAATTTAGTTATCAGACGAGGTGGAACGGGACAAATCCCGTAAATTAAAGTCTTCCGCTCGTCCCGTTTATTTCCTCTTTCTCCTCGCAACTCCCCATGTGATAACATCCTTAGACTCTAAGGTGCTACTGGATTCCTCTAAACTTCCTATTCAACACATCCCACAATCAGAGTTAAATGAATTAGAGTTTGTCATATAATCCAAGAATTACAGATTAATTTTCATATAATCCTAAATATAGGTTTGGAAGGTTGGCCATCTGTGTTCTGTGGGCTATCAAAACAAAGCCATTGTTTTCAGAAACACACTCTTTTATAGCCTAGCCATGCTCTTTTAATTCTTAAAACATCAGAACTGTTGTTTCTACACCTGCCATGCCCTGGAGACATTTCTACAAAGTCTAACGTCTGAAATATGTTGCTTGTACCTGGCTTCAGTTGAGACTGATCGAGTGGCATTGTGTTGATCATGGCCATTATATAATTTTGAAAAACCTTTTTGCAATCTTGTTTGGATAGAAATATAATCATATTTAATTATTTAAACACTGTTTATAGTTTATAATTAACACAACAAACATGATAAAGTGCTGTGCCCATCTCTGGCTCTTCCTTCTGACATAAATAATATTTATGCTGTTATTAAACAGTCCTAATAAAAACGGAAGCAATTATTTTGAGGCCAATGATATGTTGGTTCTTGGAGTCCTAGAGTTGGAAGGGGCTTCATGGGACCTCCATTCCAACCCTCTGCTCAGTGCAGGATTTCCAGCAAAAGCATCCCTAACAGGGAGCTGTCCAGCCCTTTTTTCCTTTTGGAAGACATTCAGAGCAGGAGACCCCACCATCTTTCGAAACAATTGGTCCGTCCCATGGCCATAAGCTGGAAATGACTTGAAGGCACACAGCACACACATATAGGAAACAAAGGGGCAAGAAAAGTGACAAAAGGAATGTGAACATGGCAAATAGAAGAGGAGGTATAGGTGGGAACAATTTTCATTGTCTCACTCTCTCTGCAATATGATCAAAATTGGGGACTGCAGGTGAATTCCATTTGGGAGAAGGGGGTTCTTCTTTGGAGGGCAATGCTCTCTTTTTGTTACTTGCCCACCCCACTGTGTTGCCTCCCCACCTGATGGCGATGAGGGGTCTCTCCTGAATGGGGCTTCCATCTGTGTCTGGTTTCAGCAACGGGGTCCAGCCTTCGGGAGGCCCTGGTGTCTCCTGCTCTGCTCCAAAGATCCCCTTCCTTCTGACCCTGGGGTCCATAAACAGGGCACCATGCCAGTGCTTCCAGTTTGGGCTGGTGTCGGACACTGTGCCTCTGCCGTCTCCAGGGGTCTGGGCCTGGTGGCCGTTCCACCGGGGTCCGCTCCAGCCAATGCTGGACTGTGGAAAGTCGGTCCGAGATCTGTTGTCTGGCAGAGGAAGGTGGTGTCCTTTCCTTCTGGAGGGGATCACTCAGAACCCCTTGGTCCTCCTCTTGCAGGGTGGTCCAGCAGTTCTCATAAGGAGAGGCAGGCTGGTTCTGATTAAGTGCTTGGCATGCCCGGCAGCGCTGAACGTGGCTGATCCGGCACCGGGGCAAGATCCTGGCAGAGCTGCTCACGGTTGTGGAGGGCCGGCTGCCTTCCTGCTTCGAGAGTGGACCTTCCGAAGCCCTCCCTTTACCTGTAAGACTGTGCCAAGGGTGCCACAGACCTGTCCCTTGGCACACGACATGGGGGTCGCAAGTCTCTCGGGAACTCTGAGGACACTCTGCCACCGTGTCTCCACTACCATCGGTCATCCAGCCATGCGTCTGTCTCATACTTGCTTCCTTGGGGTTTGTATGTCTCTTTCCATTATGTCTCCGGTGAACATCCCTCTCTTCCTGAGCACCTTCCGTGTTTTCATGGGTGGCAGACTGCTGTGCCGTGTCGCTCCCCCAAACTCTGAGTCTCTTGGAGAAAAAAGAGTCCAGCTTCTCTGCAGTGTTTCGGTGGAACAAAGAGGTCCTATCAATGCTGGGTCCTGGGGCCAGGTGTCCATGCAGACGTGGTAGTGGGTGATGGTCCTCCAGATAGTTCCCTTCTGAATGTTTGTGACCACGATGGTGTCCTTGGAGGTCGGCATACTCCTTCTTGCTGTGCCAGCTTGACCTTCCGAGGCTGCCATCTCGGATGGCCCGGGAAAAATCTACAAATAAATAAACAACGAAAAGATTTGGCAAAAGGGTGATTCAGGCCCTTCTCCAGAACATGGAACATAAGTGCTACTTGGTTGTTTTTCTGTGCTCACCTGCAATGATTGATGCTGTTGAAATCTCATGATCTCCGGACCACCTGCTGCTGCCATTGTTGACGTAGTCTGAGTCTGTCTCCCAGTCATCGTCCACCGCATTGGCACCAGGGCAAGGACCCTGCCTGACCCCATCCAGCCTACGGTGGTCCTGCTTGCATTTGCAAACATTGGGAGAGCTATGGGTCCCACGGATGTACCCAGACTGGGCCATGTGTGCGGACTTGACTAAACCTGATGCTCAGCAAAGAGGAAATAGCAACACTTGGCTACTGTGGAGAGCTGAAGAACATGGCCTTAATACTAGCTAAGGACTGGGTTCCGGACACTGTGATGTCAGTGCAATGTCACGCATGATGCTTTCCAGCATCCTCCACACTGCCAGGCTTCCATTCTAGGATCTAAGGTCCAAAACACACTGCAGAAATAATCCCAGTTGAGATTCCCCGCGCACTTCGGTCCTCCGGGAGGAACTTGCTGCAGCCTCAGAAATCGAGGCTCGCAGCTACCTCCCGGAGGGCTTTTTCAGTCGTCGCCCCTAAGCTCTGGAACGGCCTGCCGGATGAGATCCGTCTGTTAACATCTTTAGACAGCTTTTAAAAGGCTGTCAAGACGGATCTCTTCCGGCAGGCCTTTCCAGACTAGTTATCTTCCTTAGACGAGCCATCCCCCCTCGGACAACTACTCCTGCACAACTGACGTTCCTCACGTGGCTCCATCATTGATGGAAGGAACGTTGAGTCAGGCTTTTAGTTAATTTTGGCATTAGGTTTTAATTATTGTTTGATGTTTTAAATGATTTGATTTAATACTGTTTTAAGGGTGGGTGGGGGTGTCCTTTGTATTATATGTTTTATTGCACTGTACTTTTAAACTTGTAAGCCGCCCGGATTGGTGTACCATTGGGCGGGATATAAATAAATTTTATTATTATTATTATTATTATTATTATTATTATTATTATTATTATTATTGCTTTAACTATCCTGGCTCAGTGTTAGGGAATCCTGGGAACTGTAATTTGTTGTGCCACCAGAGCTCTCTGACAGAGGAGGCTCGATGTCTCACAAAACTACAGTTTCTAGAATTCCCTACCATTGAGTGAAGGCAGTTAAAGCAGTCTCAAACTGGATTATTTCTGCTGTGTGTTTTGGACCCAGGAGTTTTAGTGGAATACAGGCTAGATATGAATCAGTGCCACTCTATTCTGTTTTGGTCAGGCCTCATCTGGATTAATACTGTCTCCAGTTCTGGGCACCACAATTCAAAAAGGATGTTGAGAAGCTAGAGTGTATCCAGAGGAGGGCTACCAAAATGGTGTAGGGTCTGGAAACCATGAGGAGCAACTTAGGGGGCTGCTGGGTATGTTTAGACTGGAGAAGAGATGGTTAAGAGATGACATGATAGCCCTGTTTAAGTATTTGAAGCAATGTCATACTGAGGATATTTTCTGCTGCTCCAGAGAAAAAGACACAGAACAATGGATGAAAACTACAGGAAAAGAGATTCCATCTCAACATTAAGAGGAACTTCTTGACAATAAGAGCTGTTCGACAGTGGAACACACTCCCTCAGAGAGCAATGGAGTCTTCTTCTTTGGATGCTTTTAAACAGAGACTGGATGGCCATCTGTCTCTGAGACGGCTTCGATTGTGAGATCCTGCATGCCAGAATGGGGTTAGACTGGATGGCCCTTGTGGTCTCTTCCAACTCTATGATTCTATGTGATGGAGTAGCTTAAAAGCCAATGCAATTCTTGGCTACATCAATAAGAGTATAGTGTCCACATCAAGGGAAGTAATATTGCCACTCTCTTCTGCGTTGGTCGGGCCTCACTGGGAATCCTGCGTCTAGTTCTGGGTATCAAAATTCAATAAGGATGTGACCAAGGTAGAGCGTGTCCAGAAGATGTCAACCAAAAAGATGAAAGGTCTGGAAACTGCCAAACCCTATGAAGAGCATTTAAGAAGTTGGGTATGACCAACTTGGATATGCTGGCCATGACCCATAAAGTCCCATAAGGATTGGCTCCAGACTATCTGAAATGCCATATCATAGAATCATAGAGCTGGAAAAGGGCCATCCAGTCCAACCCCTCTTCTGCCACACAGGAACTCACAATCAAAGCATTCCCGACCGATGGCCATCCAGCCTCTCTTTAAAAGCCTCCAAAGAAGTAGACTTCACCAACTCCGAGGGAGCATGTTCCACTGTCAAACAGCAATAGCAATAGCATTTACATCTCTATATCGCTTAACAGTGAACTCAGCACTCTCTAAGTAGTTTACAAACTGTAAGCCAATTGCCCCCAAAAAGCTGGGGACTCATTTTACCAAACTACGAAAGGATGGAAGTCTGAGTCAACCTTGGAGCCCTGGGATTGAACTCTTACTGTCAGGACGTTCTTCCTAATGAGGTGGAATCCCTTTTCCTATAGTTTGTATCCATCATGGACCCATGTAATGACTGTGAATATTGCTGCTTCCTCACCCCCTGCCATGTGCATTTCCTCTTGAAGGTCCCACACAAAGAAGTCTGTCAGCCTAAAGCATTAACCCAATTGTTCTGCTAGCCCCATTGTATATTTCCAACACCCCATCCTATCCCAAATTCCCTGGGGCTGTCCTGACCTTATCACTGCTTGATTAAATCAATGTCACTGCCATGCACCAAAAATATTCCTTTTGCAATTCTGAAGTTAAAATCATCAACCAGTTGGGAATCTCATGGTTTCTGGGATTCCTGGAAAGTCAATTCCAACTGCTTTGAGATAGGTTCGGCCCATAAATATGCCCACTTTGGCCATTCCCACTTTGGTCCAGTTTGGAATCAGGCATCAAGCAGAAACTCTGTCAGATTCCAGGTTGACCCCTCAGTACTTCTGGCTGCACCACAAAGCAGAGCAATGAGGCCCATTCAACTCCCAGCTTTCTCCGAGATTGGAGCTTGGCTTCTGGAACTAGTAAGCATTGCCCATTGCAATCCTTTAATTTGTTATCCACCTATTGTTGTTGTTATCCACCCTCGATCTCAACCCAAGATGACCCTGTAGATGAGACATCTCCAAGACCCGCTATCCTCCACTGCTCTGCTTAAATCCTGCAAACCCACACCCATGACTTTCTTAATAGAGTCCCTCCATCCGGCATGTGGCCTTCCTCTCTTCCTCCTTCCTTTCACCACTCCCAGCATTACTGTCTTTTCCAAAGAGTTCCAAATTTTAATGTTGTTATGGATTTAATATATTTTTAAGGGGGTGTGTGCGATATGTCTTTTGTATTGTATGGGGTTGTATTTTTAAATTGTAAGCCGCCTTGATAGCCTTGGCTAAAGGCAGGATAGAAATAAATTATTATTATTATTATTATTATTATTATTATTAATTCTTTCTCATGATGTGTCCGAAGTATGACAGCCTCAGTTTGGTCATCTTGGCTTCTTCCAGGGAGGTTTCTGGCTTGCTCTAGGACCCACTTCTTTGTCCTTTTGGCTGTCCATGGGATCCTCAGCACTCTTCTTCAGCCCCACATTATTATCTCAAATGCATTGGTTTTCTTCCTATTCTCTTTCTTAACTGTCCAGCTCTCATATCCATCCATGGGAATAGGGAATACAATGGCTTATATGATTCTAACTTTTGTGCTGAGTTGTATATCTTTGCATTTTAGAATCTATTCTGGTTCTTTCATAGCCCATTCTTAGACTTTTTCTCATTTCCTGACTGCAGTCCCCATTTCTATCAATGTTTGATTCCAGGTATGGGATTTCTTTTACTATTTTGATTTCTTCATTGTCTAGGTTGAACTTGTGATGGTCCTCGGAGAGACACTGCAGACTGGGCCAGCTAGAAAAATCAGCAGTAGCAGAACACATCATAAACCAGGGGTAGGCAACCTAAGGCCCGGGGGCCGGATGCGGCCCCCCGAAGCCTTTGGACCGGTCCCAGGCTGGTCCTGCCGCCGCCGCTGCCGCCGCCCACTGCCTGCCATGATGATATTGATTATTGTTGTTATTACTTGTTTTTGGGGTTTTCTTGGCAAAATCTCCACAGGGGTTTTGCCATGGCTTTTCTGGGGCTGAGAGAGTCTGCATGCATATTTTATTTATTTATTTATTTATTTATTTATTTTTGGTGCTTCGGCCCCCCAATTGTCTGAGGGACAGTAACCCGGCCCCCGGCTCAAAAAGGTTGCCTACCCCTGTCATAAACCATCCTGGGCATAAAATGCTGTTTGAAAACACTGAAATTCTGGACCATGCCAACAACCATCAGGTCAGAATGCACAGGGAAGCCATCGAAATCCACAAACACTTGGACAACTTCAACAGGAAAGAAGAAACCCTAAAAGTAAACAAAGTTGGGCTACCAGTACTGCAAAATAGGAAAATCAGCACTCAGCAAATGCAAATGGGAAACCAACCAGGGTCCAGGGCTTTCCCAGCAGACAATGAACACCAATTACCAGACAATAATCCCCGTTTGCATATCCTCCTACCCTGAGGCCCTGCCATCAACACAGAACAATACCCATTCAACAACAGAACAATACTCTGTTTACATGGGAATCACTCCTCCCTGCCCAGGGTCTCACAGTATATAAAGACCCACTCTCTTCCATTCCAGCATTCTCCTAGAACATGGCCACACAGCCCAAAAAACCCACAAAAAACTATGTTCTCAGTGGTCATTACTTTTCTTTTCTTGATGTTCAGCACTTTCTTCTTGGATCTTCCTTAGTAGTGTTCCAGGTCTGGGAGGTTTTCTGCCAGTACTATGGTGTATCATCAGTATATCTCAGTATTGTTGAGATTTCGTCCTCCTATTTTCACTCCTCCTTCTGATGTGTTCAAGCCTGCTTTCCTTATAATATGTTCTGCATACAAGTTGAACAGATAGGGTGAAAGGATGCAACTTTGTCTGACCCCTTTGCCAATTGGGAACCATTCTGTTTCTCCATCTTCTGTCCTGAGAGTAGCCTCTTGTCCTGAGTTCAGATTCCTCCTCACCAGGACTATCAGATGTGTTGGCACTCCGATCATGTCTTTAAGGGCCTTCCATAGCCTTTCATAGTCTATATGCAATCAAAGGCTTTGCTCTAGTGTGTAGACTGGTCTATAACCTATAAAGTCCATCTATAGTCTAGTCCAGGGGTCGGCAACCTACGGCCTGGGGGCCGGGGTCGGCCCCCTGAGGCCTTTGGACCATCCGCCGCCGCCCTCTGCCGCCGCGCGTGTCGCGGCTGCCATTTTGTTTTTCCAAAATGGCGGCAGTGACTCATTTGCACATGCGCAGTACTCCTGTGCATGCACGAGCGCGTTGCGGCCATCATTTTGGAAAACAAAATGGCGGCCGCGACTCCTTTGCGCATGCGCTGAGTACTGCGCATGTGCAAATGAGTCATGGCCGCCATTTTGTTTTCCAAAATGGCGGCCGCAACTCACTTGCGCATGCTCAGTACTCTTTCGGTGTACTGCGCATGTGCACGCGCCGCCATTTCCCTCCCACCATCGGCCCGCGGAACACCAGGGGACCTCCGGACCGGCCCCAGGTAAGTGAAACTTGCCGACCCCTGGTCTAGTCTATAAAGCACATGCTGATTTTCTTTTGGAACTCTCTGCTATGCTGCATTAGTCATCGTATATTTGCCATGTGATCCCTGGTGCCCCTTCCTTTCCTGAACCCTGCTTGGACCTCTGGGATTTCTCTCTCCATGTATGGTTGGAGTCTAAATGAGCATAATTTTGTTTGCATGAGAGATTAGAGCTATGGTCCTATAGTTGCTATCTACTACCACCATATTAATAGTGCAAATCTATATTTTGCATTACCTTTAAATTCTATAGGGATGTTGTATTTTGGCACAGTAATTGGTTAGGGTTCCTCTTTAGCTTTACTCTGATTTTTGGTATTAGCAGTTCATGTTCTGTGCCACAATCTGCTATGGCTCTTGTTTTTGCAGAGACACTGGATGGCCCTTGCGGGGGGGTCCCTTCTAAGGCTAAGGCTGCAGAATTAGCACAGTTCCACCCTGCAGAATTAGCACAGTTCGACACCACTTTAACTGGCATGGCTCCGTGCTATGGAAACCTGGGATGTGTAGTATGTCGTGGCAGAAGAGCTCCCTGGCAGGGAAGGCTAAATAATCAAACTACAAATCCCAGAGTTCTGAAGCATTGAGCCATGGCAGTTAAAGCAGTGTCAAACTGCATTAATTTTGCAGTGTAGATACTGCCTAAGAATGCATCCACACTTCAGAATGAAAGCAGTTCAACACCACTTTCACTGCCATGATGCACGATAACATCCAAAATCCACAAAACCGTGATAACCTTGTGGATTTTGGATCTTATTTCGATCTTATTGTTCTGTGCTATATGGCTTAAGACGGCTACTTCTGAATATATTTTAACTGCCAGGGCTCCATCCTGCAGAGTCCTGGGATTTGTAGTTTGGTGAGGCATTCAGAGGAAGGCTCTTGTGCCTCGTCAAACTAGATCCCAGGATCCTGTAAGGTAAAGTCAGGGCCGTTAAAGTGGTGTCAAACTGCTTTCATTGTGCAATGTAGACGTAGCCTAAGGATGTGTCTACATTGCACAATGAAAGCAGTTTGACACTGCTTTAACTGCCATAGCTCTGTCCTACAGAGCCCTGGAATTTGTAGTTTGGTGCGGCATTCAACCTAGCTTGTCAGAAATGTGCTTCACCAAACTACAAATCCCAGGATCCTGTAGGACACAGCCACAGCAGTTAAAGCGGTGTCAAACTGCATTAATTTTCCCAATGTAGATGCTGCCTAAAGTATGCGTCTGCCAAAGAGCCTCAATGAACTACAGATCCCAGGACTCTGTAGGACAGAGCCATGGCAGTTAAGGCCGTGTCAAACTGCATTAATTTTGCAGTGGAGATGCAGCCTAAGGATGCCTCCACACTACAAAATGAAAGCAGTTTGACACCACTTTAGCTCTGTGCTACAGTGTCCTGTGATTTGTAGTTTGGTGAGGCACTCAACTTGGCCTGTCAAAGAGCCCTGGTGCCTCAACAAACTACAGATCCCAGGACCCTGTAGGACAGAGCCAGGGCAGCTAAAGCGGTGTCAACGTGCTTCCATTCCCCAGTGTGAATATATATCTTTAAATCCCTCCTCAGGGAGGACTGAGCGCTTTGCCTCACCAACATGGCGGCGGGCAGTGAGCGCCTCACTTCCGGCCTGGGCCGGAAGTGTGATCGGTTGCCATGGCGGCGAGTCTGGGCCTAGTGGGAAAGGCGAGGCCTGGCTTAATTAAGGCGGCGGAGAAACCGGGAGAAAAGAAAGTGAGTGGCCGGAGAACAGGGGAATGGGGTGCAAACTTGGAAAATCGTGGGTCCAGGAGGGGGCAGAGCCTGGAAAAGTTACTTTTAGGGGCGTCGGGAGGTCCCAGGAGGGTCGGTGGCTTTATTGTGTTAAAAAGTAACTTTTCTACAGGCTCAGGTGGAGGAGATTCTGGAAGCTGTGGTCCAAAAAAGTAACTGTTCAGAGATGCTCAGGTGGAGGGGATTCTGCAAGCTGTGGTGCTAAAAAGTAACTTTTCAGAAAAGTTCAGGTGGAGGGGATTCTGGAAGCTGTTGTGCTAAAAAGTAACTTTTTCAGAGAGGCTCAGGTGGAAGGGATTCTGAAACTGTGGTGAGAAAAAGTAACTTTTCAGAAAGGCTCAGGTGGAGGGGATTCTGGATGCTGTTGTGCTAAAAAGTAACTTTTTCAGAGAGGCTCAGGTGGAGGGGACTCTGGAAGCTGTGGTGCTAAAAAGTAACTTTTTCAGAGGCTCAGGGGGGCTCAGTGGGAGAGGAATGTTGCAAAATGAGGTTAGGGGCATTTCAGTGTGTAGGGGAGCACATTGTGCAGAAAAAGTTACTTTTTCTCAGGGCCAGGAGCCCCAGAAATGCCAGTGGCCATGCTGGTTGGAGGACACTGGGAGTTGTAGTCCTAAGAACTAAACTTTCCCCTTATCTCTGGGAGGGAATGTATGGTTCAGTGGGGTGTAGATCAATGGATGGGGGGGCTACAGACCTTAGGAAAGTTACTTTTTACAGGCTACAATTGCCAGGAATGGCCGCGGGGATTCTGGGATTTGTAACTTTTAAAAGCCCTGGGAAAGTATGTGTGGGTCACTGTGGTGCAGATTTTGGGAAAATATGTGACTAAGAGTGCAGTCAATGGGAGGAGGAGCACAGAGCTTGGAAAAGTTACTTTTTTACACCACAGGTTGGCTCTTAAGGTGACTTACAACCAAGAAAGTGCACAAAAGTGCACAATTTTTGGAGCCAGACAGGAGTGTGTAATTTAGTCTCCTCTTTGCTGGGAGAAAATGACAATCTCTGTGTGCCTCATTCCAGGCAAAGCACAAGGAGTCCTTAAACAGGACTGGATTCCTGAAATTGTAGTTTGCCAGGTGTGGCTGTTTATACTCAGCACTCGCGGATGCTGGAAAGACCAGTTTCCCAAAATGCTTTCACCTCGGTGTCTGAAGCTTATTTATATGTGCGCCTTATAAATCTCTCCCAAGATGTATTTCTACTGGGCATTTTCGTTTGCCTGATGAAGAAGCCAGTGTGACTCCAAAAGCTTGTAGCATGTAGTTGTGCATTTTGGTTGGCCCAATAAAGGTATCATTGTTTGGATGTTTTTGGATTTACTATATGGCCAACAGGGCTACCCCTAGATGTTCTTTACAATATAGCGATTATATAGAATATATAACCCTAGAAAGAAATCTCACTGAATTGACTTCCTCATTACCTCTGGTAACGAACGTCATATCGCCCAATCGTTTCATTGACTTATTTTTAATATCTGAATGTACAATTTTCAATTAAGTCATCTAGGAACCTAATCCAAACCTAGTGTTCTTTTGTTGCAACCTTTTTACATCTCCTAAGTGTATTTCTATTCCTGCCTACTTTTTATTTCCACCTTAATTTGCAAAATTCCATAATCGGGAACCATTCTTCCTTTATGTTATCTATATCTTTTTGATTTAATTAACAAGTTAGTTTGTTCATCTCCATCATTTCAGATAGCTTCATTAGCCAGTCATCCACTACTGGCATTTCTTTACTCTTCCAATACTCTTCCAATCCCAGCCACAGTAACCAATATAGCATGATATGCCTGTGTGTGTGTGTGCATATATATGTCCACATGTCCAGTGCTATTCAATATCTTTATCAATGACTTGGATGACGGTATTGGGGGCATAGTTATCAAATTTGCAGACGACACCAAATTAGGAGGAGTAGCTAATACTCCAGAGGACACGATCAAAATTCAAAATGACTTGAACAGACTAGAAAGCTGGGCCAAAGCTAACAAAATGAAATTCAACACAGAGAAATGTAAGGTACTGCACTTAGGGCGGAAAAACGAAAAGTACAGATATACGATGGGGGACACCTGGCTGAATGAGATTTCTACGTGTGAAAGGGATCTAGGAATCCAGGTGGACCACAAGTTGAACATGAGTCAACAGTGCGATGCAGCAGCTAAAAAGGCCAATGCAATTTTAGGCTGCATCAGTAGAAGTATAGCGTCTAGATCAAGAGAAGTAATAGTGCCACTCTATTCTGCTTTGGTCCGGCCTCACCTGGAATACTGTGTCCAGTTCTGGGCACCACAATTCAAAAAGGATGTGGAGAAACTGGAGCGTGTCCAAAGGAGGGCAACTAAAATGGTGAAAGGTCTGGAAACCAAGCCCTACGAGGAACGACTTAGGGAGCTGGGGATGTTTAGCCTGGAGAAGAGAAGGCTGAGAGGTGATATGATAGCCGTGTTTAAATATTTGAAGGGATGTCATATCGAGGAGGGAACAAGCTTGTTTTCTGCTGCTCCAGAGACTAGGACCCGAAACAATGGATGCAAGCTGCAAGAAAAGAGATTCCACCTCAACATTAGGAGGAACTTCCTGACAGTAAGGGCGGTTCGACAGTGGAACACACTCCTTCCTCGGAGAGTAGTGGAGTCTCCTTCCTTGGAGGTCTTTAAGCAGAGGCTGGATGGCCATCTGTCGGGGATGCTTTGATTGGGAGTTCCTGCATGGCAAGGGGTTGGACTGGATGGCCCTTGTGGTCTCTTCCAACTCTATGATTCTATGATTCTATGTAGTACACACACACACACACACACACACACACACACACACACACATATACACACACATGCAGGCTGAATCCAAAGATATCACCATATTAGTCTGTAGAATCAGTATGTAGAGAGATTTTGTAGCACCTTTGAGACTAAATGAAGTAAAGAAGTTGGCAGCATGGGCTTTCCTAGACCTAAGTCTACTTCGTCATGACCAAATGCATCTGAGGAAGTAGACTTTAGTTTAGTCTATGAAAGCTCATGCTGCCAACTTCTTTCTTTAGTTCAGGGGTAGGCAACCTTTCCCCTTTAAGGGCCGAGGGACTTCAGCTCCCAGAAGCCTCAGCCATGTTGGCCTATAATAGTCTCATGTTGGCCAATAGCTCCTGGGATTCTGGGAGCTGAAGTCCCTCGGCCCTTAAAGGGGAAAGGTTGCCTACCCCTGCTTTAGTTAGTCTCAAAGGTGCTGCAAGATCTCTCTACATACAGGTTGAGTTTCCCTTATCCCAAATGCTTGGTGTTTTGGATTTGAGAGTTTGTACCTGTATTTGCATACATATACATAATAAATCTTGGAGATGGGGCCCAATTCTTTTATGTTTCATACGCACACAGCCTAAAGGCCATTTTAAAAATAATATTGTATGGTTGGCTCTCCATGTTTTTACTGTGTGATGAAAGTTAAACAAAGAAAACGTATAAAAATCAACAGGTTGTGAATTGTGAATACTTTTGGAGGCACTCTATGTAAACCGCAGAGAGTTGGGAGTATAAGATTTAGAAATCTCTGCTTGTCGTTATTTCTGAATCAGGTCAAAACAGAGAAGTACATTCCCTGCTGGCCTTTTCCTGCCCCCCTCCCTTTACTTTGCATGTGTGAGAAGATTTTAAGTTTCTGACTAGGCCTAGATTTCAAAGCACAGTTTCAGGTTTGGCATCATCGAAGACTATAAGAAATGCTTTATTCCAACTCATTACTGAAAGTTTTAAATCTCCTGTGGGTGCAAAGGACGGGGAGGAAAAGAAGGGGGGGCACATAAGCTCTTTGCAGGCTGGATGGTCTCATCGTCATCATCATCAGCTTTTGGAAATAAAAGGTACCGTATTAGGAATAGTTTACATTGCCTTCCTGTGAGAGCTAAGGTACCACTGCTGTATCTTCTCAGAGTTCCTCCATCAGCATCAGCCCTCTTCACTTTGCTGCTGCCCAGGACCTGTTTTGAACTCTTCCTTCAGTGTATGGCTTTGCAAGATTGGTTTATACACTGCTGGCATTTCTCAGTGTGGGTTAGCTAAAGGTTTTTAATGGAATTAATTTAAACTTATTTTTTCTTTCTTTCTGTACTGCTTTTGAGTCTTGCCATTTCCGCCTCTGCAAAGCCTTATTGTGGAATCCCTTTTCTTGTTTTTCTGCTCCTCCTCCTCCATCTTCTCTTTCTGCTGCCAATTCTATTTGGACTGATTATACTCCAGAGAACTCACACAGATAGTTTTGGCATAAACGGCTGTCTCAGCCCTTTCCCAGACGGTTGGCAATGGAAGCAGCGGCCCTGCCCTCTTAGCAAACCAGCCCCTTACAAACAGGACAGCCATTGCTGGGTGTTGTGCCAAGCGATTTCCTCCCCTGCTTCTCTCGCTCTATGTAAATATTTCATCTCTCCAGTGGCCCTTCCTTCCAACCTAGATTTTGAGGGCATCCCTCCTCTTTCCCCATGTATCTGGGGGCTCTTGTTCCCAGGGCCCACTTCCCCGCTGCACATACCACCCCTCCACACTACCAGTCCACATGTAGTATTTACATTTAAAGCATTTAGGCTTGTCTCTGCCCAAAAGTACTCCTTTCATCTGCGTAGCATCTTCCAAGAGGACGAAAGACATGATGGATATTTGGAACACAACTGCACACCTCCATGGGGCCAGATAAAGGATGGCTTGTGCCTGTTCATAGGCAGGTTTTGATGTGTCCTCCCTGGAGAATATGAGTGAGCAGGAAGATCAAACAGGAAAAAAGTTTGGCTCTTCTGGATGTTGTTGCATAGTAATGTGTGTACTTTGGAGGTAAAAGTGTTCTTCCATGAGTATGTTGGCCACCACGCTAAAAGACTTGGAATCATGGCGTGTCCAAAGCGTGTCCAAAGGAGGGCAACTAAAGGAGCGTGTCCAAAGGAGCGTGTCCAAAGGAGGGCAACTAAAATGGTGAAGGGTCTGGAAAGCAAGCCCTATGAGGAACGACTTAGGGAGCTGGGGATGTTTAGCCTGGAGAAGAGAAGGCTGAGAGGTGATATGATAGCTGTGTTTAAATATTTGAAGGGATGTCATATTGAGGAGGGAACAAGCTTGTTTTCTGCTGCTCCAGAGACTAGGACCCGAAACAATGGATGCAAGCTGCAAGAAAAGAGATTCCACCTCAACATTAGGAGGAACTTCCTGACAGTAAGGGCGGTTCGAGAGTGGAACACACTCCCTCGGAGAGTAGTGGAGTCTCCTTCCTTGGAGGTCTTTAAGCAGAGGCTGGATGGCCATCTGTCGGGGATGCTTTGATTGGGAGTTCCTGCATGGCAGGGGGTTGGACTGGATGGCCCTTGTGGTCTCTTCCAACTCTATGATTCTATGATTCTATGGACTCTTAGAGTTGGAAAAGACCCCAAGGGCCATCCAGTCCAACCCTGTTCTGCCATGCAGGAAGACACCACCAAAGTCCTTCCTGTGACAGATGGCCATCCAACTCTGTTGAAAAACCTCTAAAGAAGGAAGTGTTACCCAAAATGCTGGGGTCCCAGGAGGGCACCCACAAATTAATATGTTTCAGAGGAATTTTAATAGCTCAAATGAAATTATAGTTCGACCAGAGCAACAGCGGTCTTGGGATCTTACCCTGTGTATATCAGCTGCAAATCACGCAGAACTCCAGAGACAATTCCAAATTAGTTTGTAGTTTATTAAGGGAATGAGCAACTTACACACAAGAGCACACACACTTACACACTCACAGAAGAGCTAATAAAAAAAGGTGGGGAAAGGTGAATAGTAAAAAGACTTTGCTTATGGCAATACTTTACCAACAGATGAGGCTTGCTTCCAACTGAAGGAGATCTGGAACAGAAATGGACTCAATAGCCACCTGGACACATGGGGAGCAGCTAGCTATTGAGGAATCTAGAGGAAACGGACAACATGGATGCCTGCTTTGAAACTAGGCTGAAGGGCTGTTGTGTGGGCACCAATATTTATACTGTAAAATGTGTCTTGAGGGCAGAAATCAAGGAGTGAATGGATTAACTCTATGCCAAATGGTTTTCCAGGAAGAAAGATTGGATGGGAATTGCAGTAGATGTGTCTGTGACTGTTTTACATATCTTAGATAAAAGATTGATAGCTGTAGTAAATCTTTGGTATGACTTCCTCAGGCAAAAAGCAAACTCCTGCCCTTTCAAGAGTGTCCCCTGTCTGTGAATCATCACTATCACCTGTGGCCGGAGTACCATCATCGCCCTCCATAAAGCAAAGGGATTATGCAGATGTCTTGGGAGATCTCATGGTGCCTTTTCCCTCTCTTGGTGGAGCCAATTTTTCTGGGCCAGATGTCAGCTGTGGGGCCATTTCCACGTCATTCACAGGTCACCTTCTCTCAGAGTCCCTTTTAATATTAGGTTGATATAAAATATAAGAAGGGTGATACTGGGGGTCCACAAGTTCAACCTAGACCAGGGGTAGGCAACCTTTCCCCTTTAAGGGCCGAGGGACTTCAGCTCCCAGAATCCCAGGAGCTATTGGCCAACATGGGACTATTGGCCAACATGGCTGAGGCTTCTGGGAGCTAAAGTCCCTCGGCCCTTAAAGGGGAAAGGTTGCCTACCCCTGAGCTAGACAATGAAGAAATAAAAATAGTAAAAGAATTCTCATACCTGGGATCAAACATGGATAAAAATGGGGACTACAGTCAGGAAATCAGAAGAAGACTAAGAATAGGGAGGGTGGCTATGAAAGAACTAGAAAAGATTCTAAAATGCAGATATACAACTCAGCATAAAAATTAGAATCATACAAGCCGTTGTATTCCCTATTACCAGGTATGGATGTGAGAGCTGGACAGTCAAGAAAGAAGATAGGAGGAAAATCAATGCATCTGAGATAATGTGGTATAGGAGAAGAGTGCTGAAGATCCCAGAGACAGCCAAAAGGACAAACAAATGGGTCCTAGAGCGGATCAAGCCAGAAATATCCCTTGAAGACAAGATGACCAAACTGAGGTTGTTGTATTTCGGACACATCATGAGAAGGAAGGACTCTTTGGAAAAGACAATAATGTTGGGAAAGATGGATAGAAGTAGGAAAAGAGGAAGGCCACATGCTAGATGGATGGACTTTACTAAAGAGACCACGAATATGAGTTTGCAGGAGCTGGGCAGAGCAGGAGAGGGGGGCTGGAGGTGTCTCATCCATAGGGAATGGGTCAAGAAGACCAATGTGAAGGCAGTTAACAACAACAATAACAACAACAAAGCAAAATGGTGTCCTTTATATAAGATGGCAACATCAAGGATTTTTGGACTGTATATATTGAATATTTTCACGGCATGGATGTTTGAATCCATGGATAAAAAATCTGTGGATACAGAGGGCCAACTATATTTATTTAGCTTTCACTGTCAGAGCACTCTGGTGCCACAACAAACTACAAATATGAGTTTGCAGGAGCTGGGCATAGCAGTGGAAGATGTGGGGGGGGGCATGGAGATGTCTCATCAGCAGGGTCACCATGGGTCAAGATTGACCCAAAGGTAGTTAACAACAACAACAACAGCAAACTGGGGGTCCAAACCTTGAGGTAAGAGAGGGTTCACCACCTTCCAGGTCAGTCTGTTCCATTCTTCAGCAACTCTTACTCTCAGAAAGTTCTTCCTAATTTTTAGATGGAATCTCTTCTTTTTATTACTTCCACATTTACATCAAACCTTCTCTTTTAGCCCCATTTTATTACTTAGTTCATGCATTCCCACTCATCTCTTATCTTTATCCTTCCCTATTGTCACTTATTTACGATGTACTGCATCTCTCTACATAGTCATAAAAATAAATCTATACAGAAAGCACAGGTATTTATCATCTTTTAGTTAACATCAGGTATAATATTCCCCATCACCATGTACAGATGTGAGAGGTGGACAGTGGAGAAAGCAGATAAACAGGAGATCAACTTATCTGAGATCTGGGGCTGGAGAAGAGTGCTGAGGATACTGTGGACAGCCAAAAAGTCAAACAAATAGGCTCTAAAACAAGCTTGAAATCTCCCTGGAAGCCAGGATGACCAAATTGAGGTTGTCATACTTTGGCCAGATCATAAGAAGGAATGAATTATTAGAAAATAAGATATTGCTAGCAATGGTAGAGGAATGTAGAAAGAGAAGATGACCACATGCCAGATGGATAGACTCAGTTAGGGAGACCACAGACCTGAATCTACAAGTCCTGAGCAGAGCAATGGAGGATGGAGGTCTTGGAGATCTCATCCACAGGGTTGCCATGAGTCAGGTTAGACTTGAAGGCAGTTAACAACAACATCTTAATCTACTATGTTCATAATCGCCATGTTCGCCCCCCCCCTTTATAACTTTGTACCACGGCTTTCCACTGTTCTTCAGATTTCATCAGCAAGTTTTTTCTAATTAATAGAGTTAATTTGTTCATTTGCATCATATCAAATAACTTTGCTAACCAGTCTTCAGTCACGGGAACATTTTTCATCCTCTGGTTCTTTGCATTGGAATCTCTTGTAATTTGAAACTTGGTTTGTCTTTGAGTCTCTGGAGCAGCAGGAAACAAGCTCTCTCCCTCTTCCACTTGCCATCCCTTCAAAAATTTAAACAGGGCTATCATGTCTCCTCTTAACCTTCTTTTCTCCAGGCTAAACATACCCAGCTCCCTAAACCACTCCTCAGAAAGGTTTCCAGACCTTTTGGTCACCCTCCTCTGGACATGCTCCAGCTTGTCTCCATCCCCCTTGAATTGTGGTGACCAGAACTGGACACATAATTCCAGTGCTGTAGACTCAACTCAGTTGACTCAGACTCAGGTCAGACTCAGTTTGCTTCAATGACTTGACTTGGACTCGATTCTCCAATAAATGATGCATTGATTCAGCTCGACTTTTGTATTTTTAGTGGCTGATTTTCTGGCCTAGCCTCATCCAGAAACAGAAACCGTGCAGCCTGTCTGTGCTGTACATCGGAGGAGTCTTCTAGCTTTAGAAGGCTCCTTCCACCTCAAGCCCCTTACCCAATGCATTTGCTATTTGCTTCTGAGAATTTTTTAAAAACATAACTTTATGTACGTATTTTTTATTTTCTAGTTATTGAAACTCAACACACCACCACCACCACCACCTTTTTTCCTGTTAAAGTTGGCTCCCAGACTTGAGACTTGACTTGAAAGTATCTTGCGAGGATTTGAGACTCAATCTGAGACTTGAATGTAGAGGCCTGAGAGTAAAAGACTTGAATATATCACTGTGGGATTTCAGGTGAGGTCTGACCAAAGCAGAATGGAGTGGCACTATTACTTCCCTCATTTTAGACATTGCACTCATATTGATCAGCCTAGAATGATATTTGTCTTTTATAGATGTCAGCATCAGAAGAAACTGTTCTAGCCTCTTCTTCATCATCACCATCCTTCTGCCTTTCCTAGCCCGAATTTCAACACTGAAATCTCCACAAATTTCCCAAATAGCAGCCACTTGCTCCACAAGCCGCCTTCTGACATCAGTGTTAAGCAGACAAAATAAGAGAAGAAATCTCCTTCCTGCATCTTATCGTAGCCTGTGTGAACAGAAGGCTTCCTCTGTCTGTGAATGCAAGACTTCCTCTATGCATGCTTCCTCTATCATCTTATCTGCATCTCCTGAGATCCAGTGGTCTTCTACCAGGCTTTTCTCAACTTGTCTGCTGGATCTCAGTGGGACTTTCTTTCCTTTAAGGACTTCAGCATCAATGTCAAATACTGTTTGCTTGGGACCAGTCCTCTCCCAAATGCTGGCTGGGTGCTTCTGGGGGTCATCATGCAACGTCTCTGATGAGTACCTGTCTGGGAATCCTGCTTGGAATGTGTGTTCAAAGTACAATTTGAGAGAGCTGGATTCTCCTTCGTCTCTTTTTGAATCCAGACTCTTCATCCTGTTGAATTCCTGCCTCCCCAAGGGAGAACCCAACTGGGCAGTCTTCCCTTGTTACGCAATCCCTGTTTTTTGGAAGTTATCTTCTTGTATCCACTCTGTTGAGTCCTTCCTTCAGGAAAGCTCTTGGTGGTGGAAGGTTTTTCCTCCCTGATTTAAAAGTCTTCTAGATATGTGAATGTTTACTACCCTTCCCCTTGTCTTCTCATAATTTCCTTTTCTCTAAGAATTCTCTCTTACCATTCAACTTTCCTTTTCCTGCAAGAAGACATTTAGCATCTTGGATGGTCTCCTATGTTGTGTCCAATCCTCCAGGGAACAGAAGCATGGCTGATAATGGCTTGTGTTTTCCACCATTCCTTAACATAATCCTTTTCCCAAGGGCTTGGATGACATAGCTGTTCCCAAACCATGACCCACAAAAGTCTACAGAGCAAAATGCCTGTTGGAACAGAACATAATGGACATTGTTTGTATATGCATTTAACAGTGTTTATATGCCACCATGTAACACGGACATTCTGTGAGCAGTTATATTGTCAGCTTAGGTCACCTTGTACCTCAGGCCTGGATATCGGCTTGATGTTTCTGAAAGGCTTCAGGGTTGTCTCTTCTCACAGGGTTGAAGTAGTAGTCTGATGCCTCTTTGGAGCAGGAGAAGTTAATTGGAGACAAAGGTAATTTAACAGTATTGGGAAAGGGCATGCTGAGAAAGCAGATGTTCCCTGAAGGGTTGCATTGAGATCCTACATGGGTGCATAGCTCTGCATGCACGGTTCCACATCATCCCACTCTTGGGTAATGGCCAAGTCCCAGGATGGCTTCCTCCTGTTGTCACTTACTTGTGGGGAAAGGAGAGGGGAAGCTATTCAGACCATGGAGAAGCAGCCGGTCTCAGTGATTGGGGGAGAAGAAATGAGGTTGTGCTCCCAAATAGAGTGCCCCTACCTTTTCCTTCCCCCTGGAGCCCAGAAAAGCTGGATCTTGATACAGGTTGAGTTTCCCTTATCTGAAATGCTTGGGACCAGAAGTATTTTGGATTTCTGAGTTTTTCAGATTTTGGAATATTTGCATGTACATAATGAGATATCCTATGGGGGCTAGTGCTTTTGGGAGCTAGTGTGCCGTAGTGGTTTGAGCGTTGGATTATGAGTCTGGAGACCAAGGTTCGATTCCCAGCTCAGCCATGAAACCCACTGGGCTTTGGATCATTTTGGATTTGGGCATTTTGGATAAGGGAAACTCAGCCTATAGTCTGAACTGCCTCTTCCATTCCTCTTTTTCCCTCTGGTAAGGAAGGGCTTGAGAGCTGCTAGGCATGGAAGGTTTGGGGTCAGAACAGAAGGGCAAAAAAATAGCCCTCTGCACCCTATCCAGAAAGGACTTACATGTATGAGCGTTTTGGAATGACCTCTTGGGTAAAGTTTGCCTAAGACATTTCTGTATATCACAATGTTGTCTCTGATTAAGGCTACTTTGGGAGCAGGTCACATCCTCCTCTGGACAAACATTGTCAGGACTTCTTTAGACCTCCTTGTGGTTGTTGTCTTTCCTGTGTCTCTGTGGTCAGTGCTTGGCGTCTGGAAGGAAGACTAGCCTCTTCCTATAAGCAGCAGGCATCTGTTAGAGATTTGTGGCTGTGGCTGTGGTGTTCTTGGAGGTGTGTGCTTTCCTTTGTGTTTACTGCAATACAGTCAGCTGTTGCGTGGGGTGGAGCGAAGAGTGTACATAGGGCAGTGGATGCCAGTGGATGCTGTGCCGCCCTCCCAGTGATTCATCTCATCCTCTCACCTTGGTCTTTATGTCTTCCCTGAACTCCGTCGGAGTTCATCACCTGCCTGATGTCTTTATGGCACCAGCAGAGATTAGCTGTTGGCCCTGAGCAGGTGAGGAGGAGAGAACCTGGCTCTTCTGGTTCCCATGGTCTTGACAGGTTTGGGCAAGGTGTGAAACAGGGAAAGGAGTCACATTTCCATGGCTGAGATTGCCTTTCATCCCTTACCCTAGTGGATGCATCAGATCATAGAGTTGGAAGAGAGCTCAGGAGCCATCCAGCCCCTTCTGCCATGCAAGAAGACACAATTAAAACCCTTCCTGTGACAGATGGCCATCTAGTCTCTGTTTCAAAGTCTCTAGAGAAGAGGACACCACTCTCCAAGGCAGTGTCTTGCACTGTCAAACAGCTCCTACGGTCAGGAGTCCTTCCTAATATTTGAGTGGAATCTCTTTTCCTGTAGTTTGAATCCACTGCTCCATGTCCTGTTCTTTGGAGCAGCAGAAAACAAGCTTTCTCCATCCTCAATGTGACATCCTTTCAAATATTTAAACATCTCTATCATATTACCTCTTAACTGTCTCTTCTCCAGGCTAAACATACCCAGCTCCCTAATCTCTCTTCATAGAGCGTTGTGGTCTCCAGACCTTTCACCATTTTGGTCACTTTTCTCTGGACACGCTCCAGCTTCTCAACACCCTTTTTGAATTGTGGTGCCCAGAACTGGACACAGTATTCCCGCTGAGATCTGACCAAAGCAGAATAGAAATGTACTGTTACTTCCCTCAGTCTAGACATTACACTCCTGTTGATGCAGCCTAGGGTCACATTGGCTTTTTTAGCTGCCGCATCACACTGTGTACCAGCTTATGTTTTTTTGTGTGTTTAACATGTTGCTTTTTCTTTGTGATGCTCTGAGAAGCACACACAGTTATCCTCTCAGTGTGTCCCACAGCAACAATACTGTGAGAAAGGTTAGGCAAAGAGAAAGAGAGTGCCCTGTCAGTGCCAAGCAAAAGCTACTGATTTAGTCTCTCAGTATAATAATCATGTATTGATGGAGTACAGTATTGCCAGACTCTCATCAATATTACATTTGTCCCTCCACATTTTCAGCTTTGACTTTTGCAGATTTAATTATTTGATTAATATATTCTTTCTAGGAATTTCTAGGTCCTCCAATGCAACTCTGTTGGAAGTTGACCACAGAGATGTGCTGGAGAACCTAGAAGTTCCTAGAGAAAACACTTCTCTAGGCATTTGTAGGTCTTCCAACATAATTCTATGGTCAATTTCTGGCAGATTTTGATCATAGAGTTGCACTGGAGGACCTGGGGATTTCTAGAGAGATGTTCTCTCAGGTAAAAAGAATAGTGTTTTTTTATTTGTGGTTTTTCCACATTCGCGGGGATCCTTTATCCCTAACCCCAGCGAGTGTGGAGGGACCACTATATAAAGTTGTAGTCCCAATATTGCATCTCCCATTATTGGTGGGTATTCCATCAGCGCATCTTAGAAAGTTGATTGTAATCCACAAAAGCTGATGCCAACATGAATTGGTTGGCTTTAATTACCAGAAGATTCCTTCAGCCCTTCCTTTCTTTTCCTTTTTTCACACAAAGTAGTTATCTACTGAAGAGCCCAGAGAAGGTGCTTTGCTTTCCACCAGGCAAATACAATCTGCCAGTTTCCTCTAGTCAAGCCAGGTCTTTATTTAACCAATTAGTGCTTTTTTCCTTTTTTACAAGGTATCCAGCTTTATTAGAGCTTCTTAAAAAAAAAGTGTTCACTCTTCTTGTAATTAGTACCAATGTGTAATTTACTACAGAGAGGAGGAGGTGGATGAGAAGGAAGGCTGCAGGCTGTCTCTGGAAGATGCAAAAGGACTCGTTGGCACTTCTAGAAAGAAGGGCATGTTGTGAGGGGAGAAATCAGGTTGAAGCTTCTGGTGCAGAGGAGTCTATAACCTTGAGTGCATTTCCTCCCACCCTGGAGCCATGCCTTTAACAACAGAACAATACCTATTCAACACAGAACAACACACAGTTTACCTGGGAACCACTCCTCCCTACCCAGGGTCTCACAGTATATATAGACCCATTCTCTTCCATTCCAGTTTTCTCTGAAGATGCCAGCCACAGATGCTGGCGAAACGTCAGAAAGAAACTCTTCTAGAACATGGCCACACAGCCCAAAAAACCCACAAAAAACTAAGTCTATAAGGTGTTTGGGTTGCAGAAGGACAAGGGAGCATGTATTTTACATAATACATACAGATGGAAGGGAATACCCAAGGATCATCTAGTCCAACTGCTGCCGTTCAGGAATACACAACTAAAGCACTCCTGAGGGATGACCATCTGTTTGAAGATCTCCAAAAAAAGAGGGTTCTTCATCTGCTGGGAATGATCCTCCACTCCTTAAGGAACAGAGCTGTCAAATCCCAACCAGCTGATGGTTCAGAGACCACCATCAGAGGTTTTGCAGTCTGGACCGGCTGTTGTAGGCCCATTTCCCATGGAAATGCAGACCTAACCAGTGAGGTTGCTAATAATTCATGTTATCAAAGATGCCGAGAAGAAATTGCTCCAACAGAGGTTGTCCAAATACAGCCCAGCATGCAAGGATTTGGATGACCACCCAACAGGGATGCTTTAACTGCAGAGACCCTGCACTGTCAGTGCTTTGGACTAGCTTCTCCTTTGCTAAGGTTAGGCAAAGAAACTGTCGCTGGCCCAAAGTTGCCCAGCTCAGCTTCCAAACTGTGGGTGGATCTGAACTCAAGACTTATTTATAATAAATAAGTCAAGACTTAGTGGACCAAGCCTAACATTGTGGTCTAAATCCTGTTGTTAGACCCACCCAGATACATAGATTATTGTACCATTTTGCTGTCTTCTTCAGTCCCAGTTTTCCCATAGATCTCAATACAAATAGCAAAAAACTTCTTCCTTTTCAGTGCCATTCTTTGTTCACAGCTTTAAAATTCTCAATTATGCACCTCTGAAAAGTTTAACTGGGACTGAAGAAGACAACAAAATGGTACAATAATTCCTGATAATTCCTGATTTTTTATTTTTTCTACATTTCTCCATATGATCTCCTCTACACATCTGATGCCAACGATATACGTGAAGGACTTTTTCAAGGAGTTGTAATAGTGATTGGTGATATTGTAATATCACAGCACACACACACACACACACACACACACACAACGGTTTTTGAAAAGATTTTGTTAATTTTGTTAATATACTAAGAGCTGGGATGGCATTATTTGGTGCTCTGTTTTTGGAATACAGTGATTTGGACAATCCTCCCTTTAGTGTTCAGAATTACGTCTTTACACTTTAGGATTTTGTCCAGTTCTTTCATAGAATCATAGAATTGGAAGAGACCACAAGGGCCATCCAGTCCAACTCCCTGCCATGCAGGAACTCAAAATCAAAGCGTAGCTTTCATAGCTGCCCTTTCCAGTCCGACTCTTCTTCTGATTTAACTGCAGTCTCCATTCTGAGCAATGTTTGATCCAAGGTAAGGGAAATCTCTAACACAGGAGAAGGGAGGGCTATAGATAAAGAAGAGGAGGATATTGTCTTTGGACTTTATTTGCCACTGAGCCTCATGGGCAGATCTCCTAAAAAAGTTTGCCCATCTTTGTGTTTCTGCTCTTTCCCTCCACACTTGGCTTTGAAACAGGCAGCACATGCCTTTCTTGCAATAAATGGCTGACCGGTTGAGCTTTTGGCTGGCACAGGTTGGGAACCTTGCGTCAGTCCCATCTCTGCTCCGCAAGCAGTCAGGTGAGGTGCCTCCTTCCCAACCCACTCAGCCACCCAACCTGCCTGGAGGGAAATAGGCAGGAACTCCCTGGTATGAGGAATGCAAAGAATCTTCCCAGGAAGAGGAGCAACTCACAAGACGCTGCTACCTAGGAACTCACACGCAAAAATGCAAAGTATTATGGAGCCAATTCATCTTCTTTTTCTGTCTTTGGAAAGGGCCTGTGTGTTCACAGGGGTTGCGCAGCACTCGTTGGGATGGTGGGGTGAATACTGTAGGGCAGGGGTAGGCAACCTTTCCCCTTTAAGGGCCGAGGGACTTCAGCTCCCAGAAGCCTCAGCCATGTTGGCCAATAGTCCCATGTTGGCCAATAGCTCCTGGGATTTTGGGAGCTGAAGTCCCTCGGCCCTTAAAGGGGAAAGGTTGCCTACCCCTGCTGTAGGGTCTGGCCTTATCCTCCTCTTCCCGAAGACAACAGGTTCCTATCCTATGCTGCTCTGTAGGTTGGGACCTAAATCAAAAGATTCAAATGGCAAGAAAGGAGATTCCAGTGAGAGATTAAAAAGAACTTCCTGCAAAAACTATTTGATGGTGAACCAGGCTGCACCCACACTGCAGAAATAATTGATGTCAATTTAACTCTCATGGCTCAATGCTACAGGATTCTGGGAAGTGTAGCTTTGTGGAACATTTTAGCTTTCTCGTTCAGAGAGCTCTGGTGCCAGAACATACTACAATTCCCAAAATTCCATAGCACTGAGCCATGGATGTTAAAGTGGTGTCAACCTGGATTATTTCTGCAGTGCAGATGTAGTCCTATATTGCCTTTACAGGGCATTTGCGGCTGTCTAGGTCCATAATTCTGACCATGTCCCTGGAAGATAGGATGATATGATCACCCCTTTTAGTGTGGGTGGGTATGTAGTAGTTAAGAGAGTCGTGGGCTGGTTTTTAAGCCGGGATGGGCAAAAAGGGGCCAGTCAGTCCTATCGGCCCCCAAAGGCTGTTAGTGCGGCAGTCATAAAATCATAGAGTTGGAAGACGCTATGAAGTTCTTCCAAAGTTTAGATGGAATTTCTTTTTCTTGAAGCTTGAATCCATTGCTCCATGTCCAAGTCTCTGGAGCAGCAGAAAACAAGCTTGCTCCATCCTCAATGTGACATCACTTCAAATATTTAAACAGGGCTATGATATCACCTCTTAATCTTCATTTCTTCATGCTTAACATACTCAGCTCCCTAAGTTGCTCATCACAGGGCTTTATGGTTTCCAGACCCTTCACCATTTTAGTTGCACTCCTTTGGACACGCTCCAACTTGACCACATCCTTTTTGAATCGTGGTGCCCAGAACTGGACACAGTATTCCAGGTGAAGGCTGACCAAAGCAGAATAGAGTGGCACAATTACATCCCTTGATCTAGACCAGGGGTAGGCAACCTTTCCCCTTTAAGGGCCGAGGGACTTCAGCTCCCAGAAGCCTCAGCCATGTTGGCCAATAGTCCCATGTTGGCCAATAGCTCCTGGGATTCTGGGAGCTGAAGTCCCTCAGCCCTTAAAGGGGAAAGGTTGCCTACCCCTGATCTAGACACTAGACTCCTATTGATGTACCTTAGAATCGCATTGACTTTTTTAGCTGCTGCATCACACTGTTGACTCATGTTCAAATTGTGGTCTACTAGGACTCCTAGATCCCTTTCACATGGACTTTTGCCAGTTCAGGTGTCCCCCATCTTATATCTGTGCATTTAATTTTTTTCACCCTAAGTGTAGTACCTTACATTTCTCCCTGGTGAAATTAATTTTAAAATAAATAAATAAATGCATTTAGTTAAAATGAGATTCATTTTGAAATTCATCCTTGTCTTAGGATTTTCTTCAGAGGAGGTGTGGCACTGTTTTCCTCTGAGGCAAAGAGTGTGTGACATGCCTAAGGTCAAAGTATCATAGTGTTGAAAGAGACCACAAGGGACATCCAGTTCAACCCCCTTCTGTCATGCAGGAACTCACAATCAAAGCACCAGTTGTCTGTGCCTGAGCGAGGATTCGAACCCTGGCTTCCCGGAGATCTAGTGTAACACTCAAATGAAGGTACCAACCAGTGCCAGGGGATTAGTCTCTCCATAATTCTTACTGGTTTCTTACAGTAATTCTTTGCTGGAATTTGCATAATTCCAGTGAATGGTCTTGGGGGAATGTGCTAAGCGTGTCTCTGCTTCCATTCCCCATCTGCCAGATCCGGGGATATCCTCCTTTGCAGGGAGGTGATGATAAGGTAGAGAAAGACTTTGCCCTTTTGAAGCTCAGCGTTATTTGTGATGACTTTTATGTTCCAGGGGAGGGCTGTGTGTGTCGGTTGCTGCAATGATAATGCCGGGTCTGGTGGCACCAGGTTCCTTGCGCGGCTGCTCTCGTCACAAGCCTTAATGGGGTGTAATTTCCAAGCACTTTAGATAGGAATATTACAGCTGGGCACAGATGGTGTGGAAGCTTTCTGGCAAGACCAGGGAGACAAGTTTGCATTCCCTCACTGTCCTCCACCTGCACAACTGCCTCACTCCACACAATCTGATGTAGATAGTAAAGGCTCTCAGATATGGAGTTCGTGCACGTTTGCCCAGGGCCTTTTCACATTGCGCAGATGTAGCACTTTGATCCCACTGCCATGGCTGTGTCCTGTGGGATCCTAGGATTTGTAGTTTGGTGAGGCTCTTGCAGTGATTCCCAAACTTTGGTCATCCAGGTGTTTTGGATTTTAGCTCGCAGAATTCCTGACTGTTGGCCCATTTGGTTGGGGCTTCTGGGAGCTGAAGTCCAAAACACTTGGAGGACCAAAGTTTGGGAATTCTAGAGCCTTCTGGCTGATGAGTCTAAGTATCCCTCCCCAAACTGCTAACCCTCAAATTTCATGGGACATTGCCAGAGCCATTAAAAAGGAATCATAAGTGCTGTAGTTGTAGATGATGGTGCCACTTTTGAGTTTTTGTTACTCTTGAGGCCAACCCAAAGAAGATAAAGGAGGTCTTCATAGGTGGCACTCATTGGGCAGTTGTGACCCACTTGGTCAACCAGTTGCCTACCAGTTTCTGAAGTGGGAGAATGCATAGTGGGGCAAGTCAGAGCTTGGAAAAGTTGCTTCAAGGGATTTGCCATGCTAGCTGGCAAGACTTATGTTCCAAAAAACTAAGATTTTGAAGCTCGGGGGAAACTGCATATTTCATGCTACACATTTAGAGCACTTTGACACCACTTTACCTGCTGCAGCTCCCATTTTAAGGATTCGTAGAATCATAGATTTGGAAGAGACCTCAAGAGCCATCCAGTCCAACCCCATTGTGCCATGCAGAAACTCACAATCAAAGCATCCCTGATAGATAGACCTCCAAAAAAGGAGACTCCACCACACTCCGAGGGAAAATCTTCCACTGTCGAACAGCTCTTGCTGTCAGGAGGTTCTTCCTAATATTGAGGTGGAATCTGTTTTCCTGTCATTTGCACCAATTGTTCTGGGTCCTAGTCTCTGGAGTAGCAGAAGACAAGCTTGCTCCATCCTCAGTATGACATCCCTTCAAATATTTAAACAGGACTATCATATCACCTCTTAATCTTATCTTCTCCAGGCTAAACATACCCAGCTCCCTAAGTCTCTCCTCATAGGGTTTGATGGTTTTCAGACCCATTTTGGTTCCCCTCCTCTGGACACGCTCCAGTTTTTCAACATCCTTTCTGACTTTTGGTGCCAGAGCTGGATACAATATTCCAGATGAGGCCTGACCAAAGCAGAATAGAGTGGCACTATTATTTCTCTTGATCTCTAGACTCTGTACTTCTATACTGGGATTTGTAGTTTAGGAAGAGATACTTTGAATTGTCTGCCTGAGATCTGTAGTGCCTCCCCATGCTGTAACTCTCCACGATTCAACAGAAGACCACCATGGAATAATAGAGCTGTAATTGTGTTGTATTGGGTGGTTTGAGCATAGTACTAGAACACCGGAGACCAGGGTTCGATTCCCAGCTTACCTATGAAACCCACTGGGTGACCTTGGACAACTCATGCTCTCTCATCCTCAGAGGATGGCAATGGCAACCCCTTTCTGAAGGAACATGCCAAGAAAACCCCATGTTAGGTTCACCTTAACATCACCATAATTCGGAAATGACTTGAAGGCACACAACTGCAACAACACAATTGTGTAGGGTGACATGGGCCTACATACCCTAAAAGGCAGCAGGTCCCCATCTGCTCTTGGAAGCTAAGCAGGGTCAGGCCTTGTTAGTACTTGGATGGGAGACCACTTGAGTATTCCTTGCCTAAGAAAAACTCATGAGATTCATGGGGTCACTGTAAGTCAACAGGCGATTTGAAGGCACATTTGTTGTGTGTCTTCAAATCATTTCTGACTTACGCCACCCTAAGGTGTTTTCTTGGCAAGATTTGTTCAGAGGAGGTTTGCTGTTGCCTTCTCCTAAGGCTGAGAGCCTGTGACTTTCCCTGAATGGTGTTTGCTTTTCAAGGGGAGAAGAGGAACTTTTTTTACATCCGACTTGAAATTGGAGGGGGGACAATGGGGGAAAGCAGCCTTCTCCTGTTCCTCATTGCTCTTTCTTCCTAAGGCCAGGGCCCATGGGTTGTGTATTCCATTGTGTATTGTTTGTTCTGGCTCCTTGGGGGCATTTGCATTTCCTGAGCACTCCTGGCAGAAAGGTGCATTTGCAAAGTTTCTGAGTGCTGGGTGCGGAAGAGAAAGATCCTTTGCGTTGCCCCTGCCCAAAATCCCAAGTAATTTGTTTAAACTTTGATTGTAGGTTAATCCCGGATTAAGGCTGGGCTGCAGGGCCTGTGGCATGTGAAGGGTGGAGTGTGCTGGGGGCTCCCCTTCGTCCTGCTCCCTTCTGACCAGCTTCCTTTTCCTCATCTGTTGCAGGGCTCTCAGGAGTGTGCTTGCCGGGAGGCTGCGTGGATCCCCATTCAGTGCTCCGTCAGTGGCACCGTGACGCCGTTGGAGAGATGGAGGGAGGAGTCTTCTGCTACCACCGCTGCTCACCCCGACCAGCCAGTTCCTTGCACTATGCTCCTTACTGAGTAGCTGGAAAGAGACAGAACACCCACACAGGCAGGTGGACTTTGTCCTTGCTGAAGCCTTTGGGAACAGCTCCCTGGAAGAAGGCTGCAAGTGGAGGGAGAAGAGACCACCCTTACTGCATTCCCAGCCCTCTGTGCCTTTGGGGGAAGGCTTTGAAAGAGACGGAGGCCACCCTGGGAAACCTCTCCTATGAGGATTTTGTTCTTAAACAGCTGCGAGAGTACAACTACTACCTGGTGCTTCAGAGACTCCTCGTGTTTGCTTCACATTGTCAGCGTGGCAGCTCTGAGTGAAAACTCTGGCGCACCTTTGAGCCTCTGGCCTGGAAAAGAAGGTGCAGACGCAGGCAGCCCTGACAGAGGGACCACAGACTCTCCTTCCCGGCCAGAGCACCACTTAGCTGGGAATGGCTTGGCCGCCCGAGGAGACCTGTCCTCCTTGTCTGCTGAGCTCTGAGACTTCCCTCCCCAAGCAGAGGAGGTCGCAGGCTGAGTGTTATCTAGGGAATGAGATTTGTATTGCAGCTTGAATGGTTGTAATTCCTCTGCAGGAGGTCTCTTGGAAACCTGTCGGCTGCACTCTAAACAGTAGGCACAAAGAGGCTGGGAAGCCTAGCCGAGGATTAAAGCGGACCAAAGGACTTGGATTTAGCCTTTCCTATCATTCTTGGTTGGCAGTTACCTTGTGAAGGTGGCAGTGGTGTGTGTTTCTGTGTGTATTGTTTAAACTGGCTGTACCGTGCAGGAAAAGGGCTAGCAAACTTGTCCAGTTCAGCCTCTACTCTTGAGTAAATCTGAGGAGATAATGGAAGTACAGCATCCTTGAGGTAACCAAATCCCATCTTTGGGAGTAGTGTTCCCAGATCTTCCAGTCGGTGCCTCATTTTCCCAGTTCCAGCCTGGGTGGAGAAGAGAGGAGGAAGCTCTTGGCATACATTGCTGGAAAACTTGGCACGCATACCAACTGGCAAGAGACTCTGAGGCTTCAGATATTTAGGGGCCTGTTTGTACCTCCACTCTGCGTTGGCTGCAAAGTATGTCACTCCTATACCAGAGGGGATGTGATGGTCTCAGCAAGTGGTTATGGCACATCAGTAAGACTTCATTATTTCTTCTCCAAACTCTCCCACAGAGGTGTTGGCGATGTGTGATGCGGGGCCAGGACCGTTAAAGTTCCCACTTCTTTGCCCATTCCCAAACTCCCTCCATATCTTCCTGGTCTTTCTGGAGGATTGGCCTGGCACTGAAGCGGAGGTGAGCATCTGATCCTGCGACCAGCCATGGCGGAGCACCTGGAGCTGCTGGCTGAGATGTCAGCAGTGGGCCGGATGGGCACCCAGGAGCGTCTGAAGCATGCCCAGAAGCGGCGCACCCAGCAGCTGAAGAAGTGGGCGCAGTTTGAGAAGGAGGTACAGAGCAAGAAGGCCAAGGGGGAGAAGAAAAGGAAGAAGGGGAATAGCAAGGAGAAGCAGGTGGTGTTCCCCGAAAACATCCGGCTGTTGGAGGCTGCCTGCCGCAATGATGTGGAAGAAGGTAGGAGCAGATAGAAGGTTAGGAGAGGGATAGATCTTCTCATGCTGAGTAGATGGAGGGACTCTTAACATAGCACCTCGCTTCTAGGTCCAGGAATGCTGGAACAGTCTTAGAAATCAGAATTGTTGTAAATTTGGGGACAGTCTTCTGCCTTGTGGGACCCTCTATGAGTGCCAAAAATATGACTCCCAAACCCAAACAAAAAAATGGATGGGTCTAAAATAATGGTCCCCAAACTTTTTCAGACTACCACCCCCTTTCCTCTGAGTTGACAACGCTAGCACCTCCCACATGTATTTCTTGGTATTCGGTCCCTCATACCCTTACACACATACACACTACTGCAAATTCAAAACAACCAATATTGATCGCTGCTCCCTTTGCACCCGGTCACCCTGGGAACAGCAACCAAGCAGCTGGCTGAGCAATGACCGAAAAGCTTCTCACTTGTGCCGACCTAGCTGTGTTAGTCTGAAATATAATAATGTATAGAGACCTTGTATCATGTTTGAGTCTAGATCCAAAACACACCACAGAAATAATCTAGTTTGAGACCGCTTTAACTGCCCTGGCTTAGTGCTAGGGAATTCTGGGAAATGTAGTTTACTGTAGCAGCAGAGCTCTCTGACAGAGAAGGTTAAATGTTTCACAAAACTACAGTTCCCAGAATTCCCTAGCATGAGCCAGGGCAGTTAAAGCGGTCTCAAATTGGATTATTTCTGCAGTGTGCTTTGGACCAAAGAAAGTCTAAGGAAAGTGTTAGGGACTGTAGAGGCAGCTGTGGGGCGACCACATGATACCAAAATCTTTGCCCACCCTGGTTTTAAAAGGATTGTAGGGAGCCAGGCTGAGAAAAATCCTTCACAAACTCCTGAGGCTGACAGTCGGAGGAGACAATGCTTTCTTTATTTCTGACCCAGTTTTTTCTCAAACAAGCACAGAGTGGATGGAAGAAGTGGATTAATGGCCTGACCAACATAATGGGGCATCCCCCTCCGTTCATCCTTGGCAGCAAAACCATCTTGCCAAGAATGGATGGAGCCAGCCAGGACCAAACTGGAAGGATGGAAGTCATGCTTGGCCCATAGAGAGCCCCAAGCCAGGGCTTGCTGTGGGTGGGGTGAATGCAAGTGTTTTGAGGGTATTAGTGTCTGCCCATTCTTAGCCAGGCACATGACTTTGCCACAGTCTTCTATTTGCCTTCCTGTTCCTCAGTACAGGGTCTTGCTTTGAGGTCTGTATGTGAGTAAGAGGTTTAGTTTCAAAAAGACTTGATAAGATTCTTCATCTGAAGATCACAAAAACAGTCAGATGCATTGGCCAGAATCCTATCAATGTCTTCCTTAAGTGTACGTTGCCCTATGGCATTTGACAATTTTGTCAAATGCGGAACAGCTGCTTTCAGCTCAAGGCTGCAGAAGCAGAATTGCAGATGTGGCACCTTTGCACACTGAGGCACTTATGCATTACACATGGACCTGTGTGTGCCTTTGGTTCTGCGTTCAGGTGCACCATTGATGTCTTAGTTCAGTTGCAACATTTCTGTTCAGCACAAGGTTTTCATAGTACAATGCTACAACACCCATTCTGTGAGCCATTGGCTGCCAATCCCCATCAGTTTTCCAGGAAAGCCAGTGGGCACATGTACAGTGCCAGTCTCTGATGCACTGGGAATAAAAATCTACTGGTCACCCACAGCAGATAGCTTAAGAAGCACTGACTTAGCACATTTAATGCACAGTTCCGTATCCAGCGATTTAGGGAGTAACCACACGGCTGTAATAAAGCCTTTTGACGTCACTTTAACTAATTTCTCTGTCCTGTAGAATCTTGGGATTTCTAGTTTGGTAAGCCACCAGAGCTCTATGACAGACCAAGCTGAATGCCTCACCAAACTATTACATCCCACGATTCCACAGAATAGACCCATGACAATTAAAGCGGTGTCAAACTGCTTTATTTCTGCAGAGTGGAAGGGCTACTCTCTACTACAGTGGAGGATCTTGGCCAATGAATTTGAGTATGTTCTGCTTCCTCTCTGCCCCCCAGCTTTCATGAACTGAGTATTAGAAACTTGAAATCCTGTATTGAGGTTCTTGTGGTTCCAACAGGTTCTTTCTGTACAACCAGAGATGCCTGAGGGACCCCAGCTCCGGTGCCATGCTGTGTGGCAACACACTCGCCAACCCCCTTGCTGTCCTAAGCCCCTCCATGTCCGTCGTATGCTTAGGAGCAATGCCAGTCCAGTAATGGTTGCAGAAATGCAGAAGGAGTTAAGGCGATTTAAATCTTCCTTTTGAATCACCTCTTTAGTTCTGAAACTTTAGGGGCCATCTGTCCATGTGTCCTTGGGAAGATCAATCCGATCTTGAGTAGCATTAATAGATAAAGAGACTGAACTACAAATTAGGAAGGCCTCCGCTCAAATCCGGCCTCTGCCCTGAACCCATTAGCAGTTTTTAATCATGCTACTCTCTCAGCTTCTGCCCATCTCACCCATGCCCTGCAACATAGGGGGATAATGATAAAGATGAACATTACTGCAGGAGTGGGACTGCAACTCCCAGCAGGCCAGTGGTGAGGGATGATGGGAATTGCAGTTCAGCAACATTTGGCATGGCCATACAGTACTTTTACAGGGTTGTAAAGTTTGGCATAGGAAAAGAGGAAGACCACTTTACTGGTGGATTGATTTGATCAAGGAAGCCACAGTTGCCCTGAGTTTGCAAGATCTGACCAGGCCAGGGCTCTTGGAGGTCTCTCCTTCAGAGGGGCACCGTAAGTTGAAGTAGAATTGATGGCAGGGGATTTAAAAAAGGATTGCAATTAAATCATTATGGGAAGTGTTTTGAAAATGCAATTGATAATGATGACCATAAGTCCCCAAACGTACTCTTCCAGCTTTAATAATAATAATAATAATAATAATAATAATTTATTTATATTTTCCCACCTCTCCCTACGGATCGAGGTTTAAGGAACCTCACTGACCTGATCCTAATCATCCCTGATTTCTGCCATAATTTTTGGGCCTAGACTTCTTTTATGGCTGCTTGCAGTCCTTGATCTTACAGGTTTTTCCCTCCTCAGGAGCAAAACAGCAGCAGTTTACTAAAGCCTTCTCTTTGGTTAAGGGCTACCTGTGAGATGCTGCTGGAGGCATGATTGTAGGGGAAGGACAGCTGCAGTTTCAAAATATGCAGACTTTTCAGTTGCACAGGTCTCTTGGACCTCTGGACATGGCTGTCTGCAAAGTTCTGTTGAAATAACCTTCAGGTTATTTGTGTATAAACTTCAGTCTCCTAAACAAATTTGCTAGGGAGGAAGTGCTGTTGTTGGCCCTGCAGTTCCAACCCTTAGGCTCTGTCACCCTCCCTGCCCTTTTAACCTTTAAAATACCTTCTTGGAGCTGAATCTCCAACTCCAGGGTGGCACTGATAATGGACAAGTAGATGTGTTGATCATTGGGTTCAGTGTGGTAAGGAGTGATTTAATCTTCCTTACCCATTCTGAAATAAAAACATCCACGCAGAGATGTCAAAAATAAAACTGGTAAAGATTTATTGTATTTTTTAGAATCATAGAGTTGGAAGAGACCACAAGGGCCATCTAGTCCAACCCCATTCTGCCATGCAGAAACTCACATTCAAAGCACCCCAATAGATGGCCATCCAGCCTCTGTTTAAAAACCTCCAAAGAAGGAGACTCCTCCATCCTCCAAGGGAGTGCCACTGTCGAACAGCTCTTACTGTCAGAAATTTCCTCCCTAATGTTGAAGTGGAATCTCTTTTCCTCTAGTTTGCATGGCAGGGGGTTGGACTGGATGGCCCTTGTGGTCTCTTCCAACTCTATGATTCTATGATTCTAGTTTGCATCCATTGCTCCATTGTGACTTATTCTCTGGAGCAGCAGAAAACAAGCTTGTTCCATCCTCAAGATGACACCGCTTCAAATACTTAAACAGGGCTCCCATATCACCTCTTAACCGTCTTTCTCCAGGCCAAACATATCCAGCTCCCTAAGTCTCTCCTCATAGGGCTTTATGGCGTCCAGACCTTCCACCATTTTGGTCGCCCTCCTTTGGACACGCTGTAGCTTGTCCACATCCTTTTTGAATTGTGTGCCCAGAATTAGGCATATTATTCCAGGTGAGGCTTGACCAAAGCAGAACAGAGTGGCACTATTGCTTCCCTCAATATAGACACTGCTGTTGATCAGTAGAAGTATTTGTTAGTTATTTATTTTATTCATTTATATGAATAAATGGCCATTGGTCAGGGGTACTCTGATTGTGTGTTGCTGCATGTCAGGGTGTTGGACTTGATGTCCCTCGCGGTCCCTTCCAGTTCTGTAATTCTATGACATCCTGTCTTTCTCTCAATAATGAGGCTCAAAGTGGGTAGCAAAAGGGAATAAGTAAATTAAACATAACAGCCTGGTCCCATACACAGTACTCTGCAACCCCTTAGTTTAAAGGAGAGAAGCGTTTCTCCCTGAGCTATTTCCACATACTCAGCTTCCCTGAAACCAAGGTCCCTATTCAGATCGTATCACTTCCTAACTGACTCAAGATTGAATCCATTCCTATCTCCCCCTCTCCTTATCCCCAGTTCTACTTGGCCCTTATTAACTCTATTTCTGACTGACCCTGTCTAACAGTCCAACCGGATGGACTGTCCATCCAGTCCAACCCTCTTCTGCCATGCAGGAATACATAACCCAAGCTCTCTCTGTGACAGATGGTCATTCAGCCTCTGTTTAAAAACATCCTCCAAAGAAGGAGACTCCACCACCCTCTGAGGCAGTGTCTTCCTCTGTCGAACCTCTCTTACTGTCAAGAATGTCCTCCGAATGTTGAAGTGGAATCTCTTTTCCTGTAGTTTGCATCCCTTCCTCCATCTCCTATTCTCTGGAGCAGCAGAAAACAAGCTTGTTCCATCCTCCATATGACATCCCTTCAAATATTTAAACCGGGCTATCATGTCCCCTCTTAACCTTCTCTTTCCCAAGAGAATCCTACCCAACTCCCTAAGCTGCTCCGCATAGAGCTTGATGGTTTCCAGACCTTTCACCATCTTGGTCACCCTCCTCTGGACTTGCTAAGGATGCCTGGGGATGCATGGGGCAGAGGAGGGCCTTCCTCTGTATCCCATCGGTCAGTTCAGTACCTTGTGTGAGGATGTGGGCATAGGGTCTCCTCAGCCATTGCGTCTGGGCTTTGCCATCCCCTCCCCTTGGAGGCCTGATTGGCACCAATTGTGGCTTCCTTTGGGAACCAGGTAATAGCATCAATTGAATGAGCTCTGGATACATGCAGGCGTTCTTACAAGAGTTGAAAGTGCCCTGCGGTTTCTGCTGCTTAGAGGCTTATCAACTCAGAACGTAAGCATCTTTTTAGAATTTGTAAAATGTTTTCTTCTGGCATGCCTTTAGTAGACAGGGCAGCATAATTTTAAATATATGTAGGATTTGTATTATTTTTTTTTGCTTGCACATCTTTAATATCTGTACCCACCGTTGTCCTTTGGGATGGAATGAGAGCCTGAATGGTGTAGCGATTTGAGCATTGGACTACGACTCTGGGTTTGATTCTCTGTTCGGTCATGGAAACCTTGGGTGAGTCACACACTCTCAGCTCTGGGAAACTCTGTGATCAGTTTGCCCTAGCATCATAAGTCAAAAATGACTTGAAGGCACACAACAAACAACAACAACAACAACAGCAACAGTTTAATTTTGAGACCCAGCATGGTGTAGTGGTTACAGTGTTGGACTAGGATTACAGGAGACCAGGGTTCAAATCCCTGCTCATTCATGGAAACTCACTGGGTGACTTTGGGCAAGTCACATACTCTCAGCATCACAGGAAGGCAAAAGTAAACCCTCTGTGAACAAAATCTTGGGAAGGAAACCTCATGATAGGTTCACCTTAGGGTTGCCATAAGTTGGAAATGACTTGAAGACACACAGCAACAACAGCACATGGGAAAGGTGATGGTGGGGGGAATTAGTCTCTTGTTTTTGACTGCAAAGGACTTCTCACTTGATTCTTCAAGGAAGCCCTTCATATATGTGAAACTAATTCCATCTCTGCCTGGTCCTTTCTCTGCTTGGCTCAGTTTTGCTCTGTTCCACTGAACCTCCTTCAGTGTTACTGAGAGGGGCAGAGGAAACTGTGTGGCCTTTTGTTGATAAGAGACAGCCTGCCTTGCTCACAGCACAGCTCTGAGACTATAATCCAAACTATCAGGGTTGTCCCTGCCTAACAGATAGAAGAAAATGGAGAAAACTGCTGGGAAGAGTCAACCCTGATAGGCTAGCTTTTGGGCTCATCACCTCGCCCGATTGGAAAAATGCCATAGTTTTATTTATAGTAGCTTAGAAGGCACCTTGCCCAGCTCCTGTAGTGAGGATTGTGAGGAGGATTGTGCCCAGTCACTTTATTTGGGGATAAAAGCAAATGAAGAAGAGGCAACACCCCTCTGACCAGCTCCAGGAAACTGGGTTTGCAGGAGAGACTGGCAAGCTAGGACCCACCCTGCCAGCCCAAAGGCAGCTACTTTCCTTCCCCTGCCCTGCACACTTCAGCAGATTGTTCAACCACAGGTATGCACTTCCTTTAAAAAAATGCGAAGCCTCTTTGCCATTCTCCTCCCCAGTGACACTTATATCTTTCTTAAAATGGGATGACCAGAAACACTTGAGATAAGGCTAGCAAACTGGCACTTGACTGATAAAAGTAACTAGAGCAGAATGGACAGATGCCAATAATCTGGCGACTAATGTCTTGGCCCCTGCAGGCTGCACCAGGCCCAGAAATGCTGGAATGGGTATGGGGAACAGGAGTGGGTAGATTTGGGTCTCGGGGTTTTCCCACCTAGAGGGGGATCTCTGTGGAAATTCACTTTGTTAGTGGTGGCCTAGTTCTCCGATCTGTTATGGTCATCTTGAATGCTGATCTTGTCTTCTGAGGTATAAGCTACCTCACTGCCCCACTGGAAACCATGCCATGGAAACCTCAAACTGCCACAGCTTCAGCTTAAAAATCCCAACATGTGCTGTGTGAAGATCAGGACTTCCTTTTTCCTCTGACCTGGAACTCTCACCCTTCAGCTTCAGTGGATCGACTTCCTTGGGTTCTATGAGAGAGAGAGGAAAGCTTCTCCTTCTTAACTTTTCTCACACCAGGCATTGTTTTATATCCCTCTTCATAATCCCCGTTGAAATCTTATTTTATTAGTTTTGGCCCTGTTCTCCAGTCGCTTAGCTACTGAGCCAGCACCAACAAAACATTTGACACATCTTGCCCAGCTCTGCCACTTCCTCACACACTCACCCCTGCATACCTGAGCCTTGTTCACTCCATCTCATGCAAATTGCATGCACCCCGGGCAGAGATCATGCTGCTTCGATTACATACAGAACTCCCAATTTGCTCCTGGTCCAGCAGTTGAGAAGGTTAGACTTGAGCCCAAAGCCCTGTGGTGCCATGAATGGATGCAACAGCCACTTCTAGGCAAGGAGATGTGTGGCCAAGAATGGCTCCTGGTCAGGATGGCTATGGGTTTCAGAAAAGCAGGATGCGTTGGTTGATGGGGACCACAAGATGGAAGGCATTGTTACACCCATGTCCTGCTGGTGGGCTCTCGCTGGGGTTAACTGGGTGGTTGTTGTTGTTGTTGTTTTGTGCCTTCAAGTAATTTACAACTTGGGGCAACTCTAAGATAAAACTTTCATGGCCAGATTTATCCCGAGGAGGATTGTCATTGCCTTCTTCTGAGGCTGAGAGAAGGTGATTTGCCCAGTGTTATTTAGTGAGTTGAAATTTGAACCCTGATCTCCCAGAGTCCAACACTCAAACCAAAACAGCATGCTAGCTGTAAAAAAAATAGGATTTTCTTGGCACAGGTTTCTTCAGAGACATTTGTCATTTCCTTCTTCTGAGGCTAAGAGTATATGACTTGCCCAAGGTCACCAAGGGGACTTCCATGGCTGAGTAAGGATTTGAACCCTGGTCTCACAGAGTTCCTCCAGTCAACTACTGTATAACTTGGCAACTCTATCCTAGGATTTGTTTGGCCAGATTTCTTCAGAGGGAGTTTGCCACTACTTCCTTCCTCTAGGGCTGAGAGAGGGTGACTTGCCCAAGGAGACCCCGTAGATTTCCATGACTGAGCGGGCATTTGAAGCCTTGGTCTCCCAGAGTCCGAGTCCAGCACTCAAACCCTGGCTTTCAGGATTGTTGTAGGAAGAGAACATTGGACCAGGAAGCTCTTTGGTCTGATACAACATGGCTCTTCTTGTGTCCAGGTGAGGTGGTTGCAAGGTGGAAGGAATAAATTGGTTTGCCACCAGAAATGCAAGTCTTATCTGGCTGGGTACTGTTGAAGACAGAATGCTAGACTAGGTGGATTCTGTGGTTTTGGTAGTAAAAATAAGAATAGTGTAGAATATTCTTGTCTTGACTAGTTTGGAGGAATGAACTTGGATAACCTCAGAAACATTTACTAGCCCTTGGATTAAATATATTTTGTAAACTGTGTGGGGCAGGGACTTGTTGTTTGCTTGTGTTGGTTGTGGAGGGCCCATGTTTGCTGATGGAAATGTAAGACCTGTGTGAGTAAACCGCTTTGTATTCACAGAAGTTAAACTTGACTACAGACCTCTGTTCTCCCTCCAATAATTCGGCTTGCCAAAGTGAAAAAATGCAAGCCAAGCAAGCATCCAGCATCCCGTGGCCTTTGCCTTTGCCTTGTGCTTTGGCTGGTGGGGCTGAGGCACAGCCAGGCCCTTCTCCTCTGGGTTTAATGACTCTTCCTTGATCCCACCATTGCAGCTGAGGTCAGGAAGAGGCGTTACGCTGGGCATCTGATTTTGTTCTTGACTTCTGCCTCATTCTCTGAGCTAACTAGTGGCCACGAAACTGTGATCCTGGAATGAAAAAGGCAGTTGAGCCAAAAACAGAAATAATTTCAAGCAGCTGGATGCTCTCAGACGTGGTCGCGGCTTCTGGAGAGAAGATGGAGATGGTAATTATAGTGCAGCTTTTGGGAGAGCTGCCAGCTGTAGAGGCCTGGAGGGCAGCGCTTTCTGTCTGTATAACCAGGGTCCTGAAGGTCAGTCTGTAGCGGCTGCCAGTGGAGCACAGAGGTGAGATTCAAAGCTATGCACAGACGATGCCACGCAGCATCTCTCATCTCCTGTCCTCTGTGGAAATGGACAACTGAACAATAGGGGTGTCGCGTCTAGATTGAGGGAAATAATAGTACCACTCTAGTCTTCTTTGCTCAGGCTTCACAGGGAATACTGCTTCCAGTTCTGGGCACCACAATTCAACAAGGATGTTGAGAAGCTGGAACATATCCAGAGGAGGGCAACCAAAATGGTGAAGGGTCTGAAAACCATCAAACCCTATGAGGAGAAACTTAGGGAATTGCTGGGTCTGTTTAGCCTGGAGAAGAGAAGGTTAAAAGGTGATATGAGAGCCCTGCTTAAGTATTTGAAGGGGTGTCATATTGAGGATGGAGCAAACTTGTTTTCTGCTGCTCCAGAGAATAGGAGGACACAGAGGAATGGATGGAGACTACAGGAAAAGAGATTCTACCTCAACATTCAGAGGAAATTCCTGACAGTAAGAGCTGTTGAACAGTGGAATATGGCTGCCTTCTTTGGAGGTTTTTAAACAGAGGCTGGATGGCCATCTGTCACAGGGAAGACTTGGATTGTGTCTTCCTGCATGGCAGAAGGTGTTAGACTGGATGGCCTCTGGGGTCTCTTCCAACTCTAGGATTCTATGATTTATGAGCTGCTTTCTGCCATCCACTTGCCCTTGCTCCTGTCAGCCACCTGCCTAAATGCACGGGAAAACAGGATCAGACTGTGGGAGGGGACACCAAGAATCATGTAGTCTTACCCCATAGAATGATGCCTCAATATGATCTACGATATATGATCTATGATTCTTTGATTCTCCCACTTGAGAGTTCAGGAATCCATAATGAAAAGCTAGGACACACAGCAGTGGATGCAAGCTACAGGAAAAGAGATTCCATCTCAACCTTAGGAAGAACTTCTTTGGGGTAAGAGCTTGTTTGACAATGGAAGATGCTGCCTTGGAGTGTGGTAGAGTCTCATAATTTGGAAGGTTTTAAACAGAGGCTGGATGGCTATCTGTCACAGAGAGGGTTTGGATGGTGTCTTCTTGAATTCAGAAATGGGTTGGACTGGATGGCCCTTGGGCTCTCTTCCAACTAGGATTCTATGATTCTTGATTCTTGGCACCTACAAGGCCATACGGCTTTCTTCCCCTCAACTTGGGAAGGTGTCCAACTTTGTCCCATTGAACATATGCCTTCATCATACACCCACAAGGGCCACCTGAAGCCAAACCACATGCAGTACTGGAGACCTGTGACTTGCTTTCCTGCTGTGATTTCCCCCCTAAAACAGTTGTGGGATGGGTGGGAAGGATATGAAGGGAGAAGAAAGGTTTGGCCCTTTCTTCCTTCAGTTCCCCATAGAGATGTAGAAACCCCCAAAAGAACAAAACAAACAAACAAAAATTGAGGGATTTTTTTTCCCTCCCAAATAGAGAAATTGGTGTGTGTGTGTGTGTGTGTGTGTGTGTGTGTAATGGTTTATGGCATATTTTTATTTAGAAAGAGGAATAAAATGTTTAAGACACGGTCTTCACAACTGACTGACCAAAAATCAGTTGTAAAATCTATGCAACAGAAAGACTTTTATGTTAGAGCAGGGGTAGGCAACCTTTCCCCTTTAAGGGCCGAGGGACTTCAGCTCCCAGAAGCCTCAGCCATGTTGGCCTATAATAGTCCCATGTTGGCCAATAGCTCCTGGGATTCTGGGAGCTGAAGTCCCTCGGCCCTTAAAGGGGAAAGGTTGCCTACCCCTGTGTTAGAGTATGCAACTGATGTGCAGATAGTGAATGAGACCTGACTAGTAGCCATTGATGGTCCCATTTCCCTCGAATGTATTCAGCTCCCTTTTGAAGCCACCCAAGTAGCAGCCATTATTCTATCTGGGGGCAGTGAGTTCCACAGTTTAACTGCACTTTGTGAAGAAATACTTCCTTTTATAGATAGGCAGCATGGTGTAGTGGTTTGAGCATTGAACTAGGACTGGAAATCAGGATTCATATCCCCACTCAACCATGGAAACCCATGTGGGCAAGTCACATTCTCTCAGCTTTAGAGAAAGACACTTGGCAAAAACCTCTCTGAATAAACCTTGCCTAGAAAAGGCCCATGATAGCTACCAATTAAAACATGGCACCTTAGGGTCACCATAAGTCAGAAACAACTTGAGGACACAGGACAACAACAAATCTTCTTTCTGTTGTTGTTGTTAACTGCCCTCAAGTCTATGCTGACCCATGGTGATCCTGTAGATGAGACTTCTCCAAGACCCCCTGTCCTCCACTACTCAACTTAGTTCCTGTATATTCATACTTGTGACCTCCCTAACAGAATCCATCCATCTGTCCTGTGGCCTTCCTCTCTTTCTGCTTCCCTCCACCTTTCCCAGCATTATTGTTTTTCCCAGTGAGTCGTGCTGTCTCATGATGTGTCTGAAGTACGACAGCCTCAGTTTTGTCATCTTGGCTTCCAGGGAGATTTCTGCCTTTATCTACTCTAGGACCCATGTGTTGGCTATCCATGGGATCCTTAATGCTCTTCTCCAACACTACATCTCAAATGAATTGATTTTCATCCTATCATCTTTCTTAACTGTCCAGCTCTCACCTGCATACATGGGAATAAGGAATACAAGAAAGTCTCTATGATTCTGACTTTTGTGCTGATTCTGACTTTTGTGCTGAGTTGTATATCTTTCCATTTTAGTATCATTTCCAGTTCTTTCATAGCCACCCTCCCCATTCTTAGCCTTTTTCTTATTTCCTGACTTAAGTCCCCATTTCTATCAATGTTTGATCCCAGGTATGAGAACTCTTTTACTACTTCTGTTTCTTTATTGTCTGGGTTGAATTTCTGTAGATTCTCCATGGTCATTGTTTTTGTTTTCCCTATGTTTGACAACCTGCCTTTGCAGACTTTCTTTTATCTTTCTTTAAACTTTTAACTTTTCTCTCTCTTTTAATTTTTAACTTCCTTTTATCTATGCTGAATGTCCCAGCCCAGCATTCAACTTCAGTGGATGCGTCCCATCCCATCCCCAGGTTTATCATTATGAGAGCGGGAGAAATGGGTCCTTTTGGCCCATCTCTCTTAGGCTCCTGTCTTGGTGTAAGAAGCTACTTGTTTTTAGGATCTGAAATGCATCACAACCCCTCCATTGCAGTTACACCCCCCCCTTTGAAATGCTAATGAGGCATTAATTTAGGATGTGATGAAAGGCAGGACAGTTAAACCAATGCCCTCCTTTTGCTGCATATTTCAAAGAAATGGTTGGGCTTGTTCTTAGTTGTTGGTCATCCTTGGCTGCATCCCCCCCTTCCATTGTGACCAAATGGGGACAGTGGTCAGGTGGCTGAGCTTAAGGCCTGGAGAATGCTTGGAATGTCAGGCAGGCCACTGGTAAGCTCCTCTCTCATTCAGCATGCCTAATGGGTGTTTGCAAAGCCCCTTGGATCTGCGAGGAGTCCTGAAAGAAGAATAGCCTCTGGGTCTCTGGGCCAAAGAGCCAAAAGACAAATTTCCCCAGGTTTGGAAGTAAAGGGCAAGCAGTGCATGCCGCTTGCCGATGTCTTAACTTTGAAAACTCTGGTATCATGCAATATATGGGGGGAAAGATACTCTTGAATCATCATCACAAGAAATGAGGAGACCTTGTTAGATGCAGTTAATATTTGCCTTATACCACTGTGCAAGATTAAATACATACACACAAAAGTCTCAGTAATCATGACTGCTATAAATTACCAGTTACGGGTTGCAAAGGGATCTTGTAGCATGTTTGAGACTAACTGAGCAAAAGATATAGCATAAGCTTTCGTAGACTTGGTCTAATTCATCTTTGCATCTGAAGGAGGAGGCAGCCTACAAAACCTTAGGTTAAAACTTCTTTTTCCCTTTTAGTCTGAAGGTGCTACTAGATCCCTTTGCATACTGATATTCCACACTAACATGGCTGTGTCTCTGAATTCAACAATCAAGGGATGATGAATAAAAGTATGTTTCAGCTATGCATTTTTATCATCAGTAGAGTGATGTGGCTTCTAGTTCCTTAATCATTCTTTTTTAATATCTTTGATTAAAATTCTTCCTGAGTAATTAGAAGCCATCAATCACAGGTGACGCATATCCGGCAATTTGTAGGATTCAGGTTTCCTGGCATTTCATATGTGGATTTAATCTTCTGTGTTAGTTCACTACAAGTACTAATTACATATAATTGGGTCTCTTTCTTTCTTGTGTGAGCTACTAAGACCAGTACAAAGTACAGAATTGTCTGTAGAAAATACATACAAATCTTCCATTTAGTTGTTGGACATCATTGTAGACATGGGAGGTGGGCTGGGAGGTAGTCTCCTTCAACATAACAGCCAGTATTTGAATCCACAGGCATATTCAGCTGCATAATGTCATGTGTAGAGCAGCATATTGTCTTAGTTTTTCATTATGGATTCCTGAACTCTCAAGTGGGAGAATCAAAGAATCATAGATCATATATCGTAGATCATATTGAGGCATCATTCTATGGGGTAAGACTACATGATTCTTGGTGTCCCCTCCCACAGTCTGATCCTGTTTTCCTGTGCATTTAGGCAGGTGGCTGACAGGAGCAAGGGCAAGTGGATGGTAGAAAGCAGCTCATAAATCATAGAATCCTAGAGTTGGAAGAGACCCCAGGGGCCATCCAGTCCAACACCTTCTGCCATGCAGGAAGACACAATCCAAGTCTTCCCTGTGACAGATGGCCATCCAGCCTCTGTTTAAAAACCTCCAAAGAAGGCAGCCATATTCCACTGTTCAACAGCTCTTACTGTCAGGAATTTCCTCTGAATGTTGAAGTAGAATCTCTTTTCCTGTAGTCTCCATCCATTCCTCTGTGTCCTCCTATTCTCTGGAGCAGCAGAAAACAAGCTTGTTCCCTCCTCAATATGACATCCTTCAAATATTTAAACAGGGCTCTCATATCACTTCTTAACCTTCTCTTCTCCAAGCTAAACATCCCCAGCTCCCTAAGTCCCCTCATAAGGCATGGTTTCCAGACCCTTCACCATTTTTGTTGCCCTACTTTGGACATAGTTCCAGCTTTTCAACATCCTTTTTGAATTGTGGTGCCCAGATCTGGACACAGGATTCCAGGTGAGGCCTGACCAAAGCAGAATAGAGTGGCACTGTTACATCCTCCAATCCGGACAACATACTCCTATCGATGCAGCCTTTGATCATATTGGATGATAGTGTAATAATCCTTACTTAGTTTATAAGTGATGCTCTAGGGCAGAGATGGGTAACTTAGGGGCTGCAAGACACAGACAGAGACACCAAGTCCATTTTTGTACCCTCACCGAATCCCAGGTGATGCCCTGTCAAACCACACTTGACCAGAAAAAAATATCATATTCCACACCTGCCTTCAGAGTGCAAACCTCCTATTAAAAAGCCTCACAATTACCTCTCCATGAAACTGGAAGCAAGCCTCTGGTCAGTTCTGGATCTTGGATGTGCATCCACACATTTTAGTGTACCACACAGTCGGTTCTGGGAGTGAGAAACTGGCCCCCACTTTCTCTGAAACTAAACTGCTCAGAGTGCTTTGTGTAGTCCTTTTATCAGCTAGAAATGTCAGGATCATGCTCTTTCTGTTGGCCGTAGTTGTTCAGAATGTGAGAAAACGTAGCTTGCCGAAGCACCCTTAGTTGGTGCGAAGCTGTGGCCTCATTTCAGCCCAATGGAGTTTAGGTAGTCCTACACCAACTCATCCACCCTCAATATCTTCAAACCTGTCCAAACCATCTACCAGAAAAGCAAACGCCTTGCTAGAGGCTCATGCCATTATGTCTGACCTGGGCGGTTGCTACTCCTGGCTGGCTTCTGCTTTGGCTGCGCCTCTGGTAACCCAAAATTGGCTGCAAAGAGGCACCGACCTTAAAGTGGGACTGCTCCCAGGTCCTGCTAAATGCAGAGCAGCCCATATGGTGATATGATAAAACAGGAGCAGGACTTGACCAAGCATTAAATGCTGTGAGCTTGTGTTCCCTGGCTGTCAACACTGTACCTGTGAAGACTCCAAAGGTGCCAGGGGTCGAGTACAGTGCTTCTCACCTCCTCCCTGGGTTTCTGGATTGGGGAGAGGATCCATCTCCACAGGGAACCATTGGAAAGACAGTCTGGAACAGTGATGGGTCTTTTATGCAGAGGAACAAAGGGCTATTCAGGAAGAACGGGGAGTCTGTGGGACAAGAGAGATGCTCTGGAAGAACCTAAGTGAGGCTTGCTTTTAAGGGGTTTAGTTAGCAAAGAGGGTCTCAATGCCCCAAAGACATCAAATTCTCATCTGATCTTGGAAGCTAAGCAGGGTCAGCCCTTATTAGTACATGGATGAAGATTGCCATTGAAGCCCTAGTGTTGTAGGCTCTGTTTCTGGGGAAGGAACTGACAAAACCACCTCTGAGGATTCCCTGCCTAAAAAACCTTATGAAATTCATGGGATCGCCATAAGTCAACAGACATCTTGGAGGCAAATACACATACACACAGAGAGAGAGACACACACACAAGCAAACAGTTAGCAAAGAATGGGCTGTTACAGACTGCCAGAAATAATGCAGCTTGAGGCCACTTTAACTGTCCTGGTTCTGTGCTAGGGAATCATGGGAATTGTATTTTTTTCTGGGACATTGAGCCTTCTCTGTCAGAGAGCATTTGCAAGACCTGAGTTGATGACCAGAGCTGCTGGGGGAGGGGAGGGAGACTTAGAATAATAGAATCATAGATTTGGAAGAGACCGCAAGGACCATCCAGTTCAACCTCCTGCCATGCAGGAACTCACAATCAAAGCACCCCCGACAGATGGCCATCCAGCCTCTGTTTAAAGACCTCCAAAGAAGGAGACGCCATCACCCTCTGAGGAAGTGTGTTCCACTGTCAAACAGCTCTTACTGTCAGGAAGTTCCTCCTAATATTGAGGTGAAATCTCTTTTCCTGTAGCTTGCATCCATTGCTCCATTGTGTCCTAGTCTCTGGAGCAGCAAAAAAGAAGCATGCTCCGTCCTCAGTGTGACACCCCTTCAAATATTTAAACAGGGCTATCATGTCACCTCTTAACCATCTCTTCTTCAGGCTAAACATTCCCAGTTCCCTAAGTCCTTCCTCATAGGGATTCATGTTTTCTAGACCCTCCACCATTTTAGTTGCCCTCCTTTGGACACGCTCCAGTTTCTCCCCATCCTTTTTGAATTGTGGTGCCCAGAACTGGACACAGCATTATTCCAGGTGAGGCCTGACCAAAGCCAAAGACTTATTCATAGGGTTGCCATAAATCAAAGCCAACCTAATGACACATAAAACAATTTTTCTCTTTTATGTCCTGTGTGTGTGTTGTGTGCCTTCAAGTCATTTCTGACTTATGGCAACCCTGGCGAACCTATCACAGGGTTTTCTTGGCAAGTTTCTTCAGAGGGGGTTTGCCATGGCCATGCTCTGTGTCTGAGAGAGCGTGACTTGCCATGGTCACCCAGTGGTTTTCCACAGCCGAGCCAGGATTCGAATCCTGGTTGGAGTCACAGTCCAACTGTGGACACAAAAGGTCCTAACCAAATTGTATTGTGATGCATGTGTATTCTAAGGGACAGCATATCTTAAGGCTTGCTTATCTTTATCCCAAGTCTTCCATTTTGCTTGTTTCGTTTTTTTCTTGAGGTCTATCAACCAGAACTATCTGCAGAATAGTGGACTGGGGAGATGACGAGGTGCAGCTCAAAGAACCAATGTGGGCTACTGGTTTGAGTGTTGGGCTATGACTTGAGACCAGGGTTCGAAGCTCTGCTCAGCCATGGAAATTCCCTGGTGACCGTGAGCCACCCCATGAACGAGAGACCTCCAAGTCCTCCTCTTCTCAACGTCTCTGCTCAGGTCTTGCAGACTGAGGGCAGCTGTGGTGTCCTTGATTGATGGTGGCGTCTCCTCCTTTGCAGAGGCTGGGTGGCCATCTCTCGGGAGTGCTTTGGTCATGTCTTCCTGCGTGGCAGAAAGGGGTTAGACTAGATGGCCTTTGGAATCTCTTCCAATTATGCGATTCTGTGATTGAATCTATCCATCAGGAATGTGGTCTTCTACTTTTCCTCCTGCTTCTCCCTTACCAAGCATTATAGTCTTTAGTCATCTTGGCTTCTAAGGAGAGTTCAGGCTTGATTTGCTCTCCAACCCACGGTGTCCTCAGAACCCTTCTCCATGGAAAAGCTAGCTTTAAGCAAAGAGGGGAAAAAGTCTGCAAAGCAGGGATCTCCTTCTCCATGAGGAGGGTGGGGTGGTGGTGCCCTGTGGGTGTGCCAGGTTAGTTTACACTGGACACAGACACACATGGAGAGCTCATGGCCGGAACAAGCTGTTCTGGCTTAGCAGTAAGAGCTGCCCTCAGAAGGCTCTGGCACACCAGCCGCAAGAAGGAGGGAGGCTGCAAACTTGACCTTCCATGAAGCTCAGGAAGACTCTGTGCAACCTGCATTTGTTTTATTTTTTGTTATCATTTTGGAGGAAAGAGGGGACATAAATGAATTATTAATGATAATGATAATGATAATAATAATGATAATAATTCTTTTGCAATAATAATAGGAACAAAGTGGCCTGCTCTGATCTCATTATTTCCTCACTTTCTCTCCTACTATTTTTGGTTGTTTCTCTTGTAGCTGTCTCTGTTCTCTCTCCGTTAGAAGAAGGCAATGGCAAACCTTTTCCAAAGAAAGAAATCTGGCCCAGAAGACCCCAGGAGAGGGTTGTGGTTAGTTGGAATCAACTTGAAGGCATCACCAACATCAACATCAGCAACATGAGCCTTAACAATCAACTCCAACTGAAGGCAATCCTATCCTAGAAGTTAATCACATGGGAGACAAAGTGCCAAATTTCGTGGATAAATGGGATTTAAATCCCGAGAGTATCTTGCAAAAGTAGGATTGTTTTCAGACATGTCGGGATAATTGAGCATTAATGCGACATTAACTCATGCAGAAAGTGGGCAAAATTGTGCCGATTTCCCCAAAAGTAAAAAGCGGTGTGATTTTGCGACTTTCTGCACGGGTTAATGTCGCATTAATGCTCAGTTAGCCCAACGTCATCTGAAAACAATCCTGCTTTTGCAGGATATTCCCGGATTTAAATCCTGTTTATCCATGGGATTTGGGTGCTTTCCTCCCATGTGATAACCTCCCTAGAGTTTTCTTAGCCAGATTTCTTGAGAAGAAGTTGGTCATTGCTTTCCTTTGAGGTTGAGAGTGTGTGACCTGCCCAAGGTCACCGAGTGGGTTTCTGTGGTTGAGTGGGGATTCAAACCCTGCTCTCTAGAGTCATAGTCCAGCACTTTGCAAAATCTAATTTAAACAGCCTTCTTCCTCTTGCACATCAAGCATGTAAATCAGGGGTAGGCAACCTTTCCCCTTTAAGGGCCAAGGAGGGACTTCAGCTCCCAGAATCCCAGGAGCTATTGGCCAACATGGGACTATTGGCCAACATGGCTGAGGCTTCTGGGAGCTGAAGTCCCTCGGCCCTTAAAGGGGAAAGGTTGCCTACCCCTGATGTAAACCAAATAGGCTGCTGAGGAAGGCATTTCTAGGCTGTAGTTGTTGCTTTTTAAATAGTGTGGTGTTTATTCATAAGAGGAGCTGGAAAGAGAGAGCAGTGGTCCTCCTTGGTCCTCTGTCCATCCCTTTTGGTATTACGACTATGAGTTTGGCATGAGCTTTCACGGATATCGGTCCGCTTCTTCAGATGCAATAGAGAGAGGAAAGATAGATGACCAGAGCTTAGAAAGGTTGGCTGGATGGGATATTCTGAGAGTGGCAGTCCAAAATAAGTAACTTTTCCAAACTCTGGCTCTTTCCACTATTAGGAACTGGACCAGGATTTGTCACTGCCCTGCTACTAGCTTCTTGCCCTTTCTGATGCCCTCCGGTGTCCTCTTTCCTGCTCTGAAGGCCTTCGTCAAACCTCCCTGATTTTCCCTCTGCCAACCATTGCATGCCCTTGAGCCTTTGCCAGCCGGGGAAAGACATTGGTTCACTGTTGGCCGGATCCTTCCGGCTGGCGGACAGACACTGCCAATTGCTGCCATGACCTCAGGTGTTTTCCCCCAGAGCTGCCCTTCTTCCTCTTGCGGCTGGCAAGTTCCTGTTGGCTAGGAACAGGAGAACGGAGAAGGTTTGGCCTCCTTGGCACATCTTTTCCTCCTGCCCATGTTAGATCAGCCAGTGGCTTGGCGCAAATCCAGCATCTCGGATGCATCCAGCTCCTTATCTGGGCTAGAAATCCTCTGTTGTTACTGTCCCCATGTTGTTTTTGTGAATGGCTACTGGTCCAAATCTGGGCAGAATTGATTGTGCTGGTTGCGACCTTTGAAGCCATGCATGACTTGGGTCCAGCCCATCTGGAAGAATGTTATCTTCTGATAACAGAATTGTAAGGGACCTCAAGGGTCATCCAGTCCAACCCCCTGCCTTGCAGGAAGACACTGTGATGGATGCTCATCCAGCCTTCCTTTCTTTCTTTCTTTCTTTCTTTCTTTCTTTCTTTCTTTCTTTCTTTCTAGGATTTATGTCCCACTTTTCTCCCACAGTGGGATTCTAGGCAGGTTTAAAAACCTCCAAAGAAGGAGGTTTGCATCTGCTGTCAAATAGCTCTTACTGTCAGAAAGTTCTGCCTAATGTTGGAGTGGAATCTCTTTTCCTGTAGTTTGCATCCATTGCTCCATTATCCTATTCTCTTGAGTGGCCAAAAGCAAGCTTGCTCCATCCTCAACATGACACCCCTTCCAGTGTTTAAACATGGCTATTATGTCAACTCTTAACCTTCTCTTCTCCAGGCTAATCATACCCAGCTCCCTATACCACTCCTCATAGGGTTTGGGGGTTTCCAGACCTTCCAGTTTGGCCACCCTCTTCTAGACACGGTCCATCTTCACAACCTCCTCCTTGAATTGTGATGCCCAGAACTGGACACAATATTATTCCAAAGCAAAATAAAGCAGTACTATTACTTCCCTTGATCTAGACACTATACATCTATTGATGCAGCCTAGAATCGCATTGGCTTTCGTAGCTGCCGCATCACACTGTTGACTCATGTTCAACTTGTGGTCTACTAGGACTCCTAGATCCCTTTTGCATGTATTGCCATCAAGTCAGGCATTCCCCATCCTATATTTATGCATTTCATTTTTACTGCTTAAGTGTAGTACCTTACATTTCTCCCTGTTGAAATTCATTTTGTTAAGAATAAGAGCCTGCCCAAGTTTAAAATCCTCGGAGGAAGCCTTTCTTTCCATCCCACCAGAGACTAGTTTGACCCTCTTGCTGCTCTCTTTTCATCAGCAGGCAAAGACCTTTGTATTTAAGCAGGGCTTTGGTTCTTAATTCATACGACAAGAGGTTCTTTTATTGGACGTTCTTTGCTTTTGTCTTTTAAAAGTGTTTAAAACTATTTTAACTGTTTCCCGTGTTGGAAATACAGATGGTTCACTATGCGACAGTGGAAGACACTCTCTTGGAGAGTGGTGGAGTCTCCTTATTTGGGTTTTTTTAAACAGAAGCTGGATGGCCATCTGTCAACGGGAATGCTTTGATTTTGAGTTCCTGCATGGCAGGGGGTTGGACTGGATGGCCCCTTGGGGTCTCTTCCAACTCTATGATTCTATGATTCAATGAAATAAGACAGGATATAAAACAAACAGCTTTCTCCATTAATTTGAAACTTACATGCAGACCGTCCCACTGAGGCTAAACAGACTAGAGGGAAAGAGATTCCATCTCAGCATTAGGAAGAACTTCCTGAGCTCGACAGTGGAAGATGCTGCTACCTCGGAGTCTGGTGGAATTTCCTTTGGCTATCTGTCATAGAAGCATAGAGTTGGACGAGACCCCCCAAAGGCCATCCAGTCCAACCCCCTTCTGCCATGCAGGAACTCACAATCAAAGCACCCGCAACAGATGGCCATCCAGCTTCTGTTTAAAAAAAAACCAAATAAGGAGACTCCACCACACTCCAATGGAGTGTCTTCCATTGTTGAACAGCTCTTATTCTCAGGAAGTTCTTCCTAATGTTGAGGTGGGATCTCTTTTTCTATGTGCATCCATTGAGGCTCCATTGTGTCCTATTCTCTGGAGCAGCAGAAAACAAGCTTGCTCCATCCTCGATATGACACCCCTTCAAATACTTAAACATGACCTTGATTGTGAAATTTTGCATGCCAGGGCTGGACTGGGTGGCCCTTGGGGTCTCTTCCAACTCTTTGATTCTATGAACATTTCTGATGCATTTTTCTAAAAAAACAGCAGATGCTTGAGACAGCTCACACCTTTCATAATAATGAGGATTATCTTTAAAATGCATCAGAAAGGTAGGCTGCAGTAAACCAATAAAGCAAACTTGAATAATTAAGGGATCTGCCTGTATTGTCATATAGTCCTGGGTTTGCAGATAGTGCTCCTCACTACGGAGTTGTCCTGTCTCAAACCTCCTGTACTTCGAGGACATAGGAGTTACTTTGGGTTACGGCAGTAAGAGCTGTTGGAGATTGGAAGATGCTGCCTTGGAGTCTCCTTCTTTGGAGGTCTTTAAACAGAGGCTGGATGGCCGTCTCTCACAGGAAGGGCTTGGATTGTGAGTTCCTGCATAGCAGAATGGGGTTGGACTGGATGATCCCTGGGGGTCTCTTCTGACTCTAGGATTGCATGATTCTATTGTGTTAATTGTGAAAAGTGAGTTGAGCAGCGGAAGAGGAGATTCTTTCCTTTAAAGGTTCTTTTTGGACTTCAGTCGCCCTGAATTGAAGTCCCTCTTCTATAGTCCGAGTGCTGAGGTCACACAGGGCAGTTTATGTTCCATTCTGCAGGGCATCAAAGGCAACGATCATTACTTTTTCCACCAGAGCTGGTGAGGAACCCATGACCCACCCGCTGCTGTCCCACTGGCTCTGTGGGTCACTTCCAGTGGCCAGTCCTCGGGACATTTTCCTGTTTGGCCCCAAATCCTGCAGACGAAGAGCTGCTGTGCGGGATCAGGCCCAAAGCACTCTGTTCTTGCAGCTGCCAGAATGGGCTGGGAGTGCTGTTTTGTTTTAATTAATACTGTTTTAAAGTGCTTTTCTCTTTTTTAATTGCATTTTATTCTTTTAATGAGTGATGTGTCTTAAAACTATAATAGTTTAGTTCTATTGTAATGCTCACCTTTTCTATGTGTTTCATTGTATTTTTCTTTTAATTTGTGAGGTGCTTTCAGTCCCCGTTTTCAGGGAAATCAAGATATAAACAACTATTATTATTATTATTATTATTATTATTATTATTATTCCTGTGGAAAGCCTGCAAGCAAGGCATGGATGCATTATCTCTGTCCCTTGCACATGCGTGGTGGAGGGGTGGGTTTTTTGTTGGTTTGTTTTCGTTTTACAAAATCTTATCTATTTATTTATGAAAATATTTATTCACCTACTCTTCAACTAGAGATCAGGGTTGTACATAATAAAGCCAAACTAAGGGCCTTTGTAGACTGCCAGAAATAATCCAGCTTGAGACCACTTTAACAGTCCTTGCTCAGTGCTAGGGAATCATGGGAGCTGTAGTTTATTGTGGCACCAGAGCTCTCTGACAGAGAAGACTCAATGTCTCTGAAAAAACTACAATTCCCATGATTCCCTAGCACTGAGCCAGGGCAGTTAAAGTGGTCTCAAGCTGCATTATTTCTGGCAGTCTGTTCAGGCCCTTTAAATAATTTAAACAGTGTAACAAAAATAACATGATTTTTCTAAAAGGCTAAAACATGTCAAACTATTTGCCAAGTTTAAAAAGGGTAAAACTGGTCATAATAGGTCAGAACCGTGTACACATGGAGAGGGCTTGTGTGAAACCAGTTAGGCTCCAGTGAGTGGTCACATTTCCACTTGGCACAGGACCTGAATAGATTAGAAAGCTGGACCAAAACTAACAAAATGAATGTCAACACCAGGAAATGTAAGGTACTGCACTTAGGGCAAAAAATAAAAATAAAAATGAAATGCATAGATATAAGATGGGGGACACCTGGCTTAAGGAGACTATGTGTGAAAGGGATTTAGGAGTCCTAGTAGAGCACAAGTTGAACATGAGTCAACAGTGTGATGCCGCAGCTAAAAAGGCCAATGCAATTCTAGGATGCATCAATAGATGTACAGTGTCTAGATCAAGGAAAGTAATAGTGTCACTCTCTTCTGCTTTGGTCAGGCCCCACCTGGAATAATCCTGTGTCCAGTTCTGGGCACCTCAATTCAAAAAGGATGTTGACAAGCTGGAGAGTGTCCAGAGGAGGGCTACCAAAATGGTGAAGGGTCTGGAAACCATAATGCCCCATGAAGAGAGACTTAGGGAGATGCTGGGTGTGTTTAGCCTGGAGAAGTGAAGGTTAAGAGGTGATATGATAGCCTTGTTTAAATATTTGAAGGGATGTCATACTGAGGATGGAGCAAGCTTGTTTTCTGAAGCTCTAGAGAATGTGCAAGCGACAGGAAAATAGATTCCACCTAAACATTAGAAAGAACTTCCTAAAGTAGAGACCTGTTTAAAAGAATAAGCTGCATCATAGAATCTCCTTCTTTAGAGATTTTTAAGCAGAGGCTGGATGGCCAGCAGTAGCAAGGAGTGCTTTGATTGTGTATTCCTGCATAGCAGAAGGGGGATTGGACTGGATAGCCCTTGAGGGTCCCTTCCAACTCTATGATTCTATCAGAAGTGGCCACCTCCTTTCTGTTTTTTGCTGCTCCTACTGCTGGTTGTCCCTTCTTTTCCTCACTGTCACCAGAGACTTTTCTTCTTGCTGCCATACAAGACTTGTTATATGGAGCTTTGCCCATACCCTGGCCTAACTAGTGGCAGCAGTTCTCTGGGTGATGTACAGGTGTATACCATAAAATACCAAACAATAAATAGCCATAAAAGCCTGGCACATAATACAACTATGGTAAAAGCAGCATCAAAGGGTAATGTGTGCACCAGAGAAATATTAAATAAATAAATAAATAAATGTAAACAAAAGCAGCAACCATATGAATGTGCAAAAAGCACAAAGATAAGTTCTTCAAATGTTTAGCCTAAGGAAAGGAAGGTTAAGAGGTGACATGTTAGCCGGGGATGCCATATTGAGGATGGAGCAAGCTTGTTTTCTGCAGCTCCAGAGATTAGGACACAATGGAGCAATGGACTGTCCCAGCTGACTATGCAAGGAAGGGTAGGAAAGCTAGCTCAAGTAGCTTGTGAGCAATGGTGTCACTGGGGTTGGTGTCATCCCAGTGTGGTAACTTATGCTTTCATCCCCAGACTCAGAGCTACCAGGCCAATGGTCCTTCAAGAGTAGATCAGGCCACTGTGGAAGACAGACTCCATGCTACTTGCTGTCAACAGCTGGTGGACCGAGGTACCCAAAGGGACTGTCCGTATCCCAGGTTGTTCCAGTCTACCTGCCTTATTTGAAAGTCCCAAAAGGGTCCAGGCACCATTCAGCGGAAAGGCCTCCAGGGGTGTGTGCCAACAGCATTCCGGCTGGCCTTTTTGGCATCTCTGGCACGTGAACCAGGTCCTTCCCAGGACCTTCAGACCCCAGGAACCCCAGTCCACCCACGGAGAGCCATGGGGGTACATGCCACACCACAAGACCGACACCCCTCTGTGAAGTGTCTCTGGATGTGGCCCTGCTTGTGAGGCCAGTTCTGAACATAGTGCAAATATACAGTATGCAGCATTTCTCAATGGATGTGAATTTCTCTCGTCAGCTGTGGAAGATGGACCAGGTGGCCCTTTCTGTCAATCCCATGATTCTGTTGTGGCTGGTGGGACTGGAGAGCAGATGGGGCTGGCAGTGGTGTGAAGAGGGCTTCCATCTCTTTGAGATGTCCCCACCAGCTGCTGTGGTGTTTGTTTCCCGTCTCCCAGCTGAGGAGAGAAATGGCTCTTTAGAAAAGGAAAGAGGAAGCAATCAGCTGTGATTTTCAGAGTGCCGAGTCCACATCCGATCCTCTTATTTGCAAGCAAGTGGAATCACCCCTGGGGCTGGCTGGACAATCCCCTGGGCCTTGTCCAGCTCTGCTTTCAGGGCTTTGTGCAGCTCGGCAATTTGCCCGGCCTGGCAGCGCGCAGCCTCCAGTGCTGGAATGTAATCTTTGAGACAACACACCCAAGCCCTATGCTGCCCATGCAACGGCCATGCACATGTTTCCACGATCCCAAAGAGGCCTGTCTTTAATCCTCATCCCTTTGGTTTCCACTCTCATGGCTCCGTCAGCGCTGGCAAACTGCCCTGGTTTTGTTGGAGGTGCAGCTGGCGTTGTGCTTAGGTTGTGATGTACGTTTACCCCGTTTCCCAGTTGAATGCGTATGAAGTGGTTGGTTTTCTTTTCCCTGTGGCTTTTGTGTTTGCAACCTGCCCATGGCCCTGGCTCCACCCCAACCATGGGGCTCTAGTTTCACCTGGGCTGCAGGATCCAGCTGCTTTCTCTGGGCCAGCTATAATTAGAGGGGACCGCTTGCCATCTCTTGGGGTCCTGAACGGCATCCCTGGGCCATGCCAAGGTTTTAACATACTTCCCTAGACCAGCCAGGCTGTAAACTCAATTGCAGCTTGAGTGTTGATATGCTCAGCTGCTGCACCTCCTCCTGTCTCCACCGCAATCTGTCTGAAGTCAGGCAAGAAGCAGCGTGGGAAATCATTTCCATCGTCCACACCCAAAGAAGTGCCTTAGGGCATTTGCAGTTGTGAGTGATGCCCGAAACCACAGTGAGCTGATCTCCCTTTGTGTGTGCATGCATGCGCATTGCTTTTCACCTGTCAGGCTCAGAAATTTGGAAGCTCATGCAAGAGCTGCCTCTGAATCGCTGCACTCATGTGCCGTGACGGCATCACACAGGCACATACAGCAAAGTGGGTTGCTGGCTCATATCTGGTGATAACGGGGGCATGTTTGGTAATAAAAACTTCAGGTGATGGTGCAGGGAGACTAGGAGGGAAAGTGTTTGAAAGGATGTCATGTTGAGGATGGAGCAAGCTTGTTTTCTGCTGCTCCAGAGAATAGGACCCAGAGCAATGGATGCAAGCTGCAGGAAAAGAGATTCCACCTCAACATTAGGAGGAACTTCCTGACAGTAGAGAGCTGTCTGAAAGCAGAATAGGCTGCCTTGTGGAGTCTCCTTTGAAGGTTTTTAAGGTTTTTAAGGAGAGGCTGGATGTGCTTGGGTTGTATCTTCCTGCATGGCAGAAGGGGGATGGAATAGATGGCCTTTGAGGTCTCTTCCAGCTCTAGGATTCTATGAGAGAGAAGAGTACAAGAATGTCCTTGCTAAGAAGTTTGCTCATCCTTTGAATCTGAGGGATTCAAAGTCTGATTTAACAATGGCTCAGGTCAGCCCTGGCAGCAGGGGCTCAGCTGACAACTTGACACTCCCAACACTAAGGAAATAAAGTCAGGGTCTGCTCTAGCCATGCATTAGAATCATAACATCCTAGAATTGGAAGAGACCCCAAGGGGCTATCCAGTCCAACCCCATTCCGCCATGCAGGAAGACAGCAATAGAGCCCTCCCTGTGACAGATTGACATCCTGCCTCTGTTTAAAAACCTCTAAAGAAGGAGATTCCTGCATGGGGTTAAACTAGATAACCTAAGAAGAAGGGCTCTTGGTCCAGGCTTTAGAGGGAGAGAAGATCTGCTGGACTTATTCCCCTTCCCCACCACCATTCCCTTCTCCTTTTGTGTCTTGTCTTTTTAGATTGTAAGCCTGGGAGCAGGGAAATGTCTAATTAACCATACATCATCATCATCATCATCATCATCATCATCACAACAGCCACCTTTGGAAACCCTGCAGAGATGCAGACTTCAGCACAGGGCAGCCTTTCCCAGCCTTGCACTGTTCCAAATGTGTCTCTTTCATACTATGCAGTTATAGCAATTTGATCCCACTTTAACTACTGTGGTTACATCTTACAAAATCCTAGGATTTGTAGTTTGGTGAGGCAATTGAGTGCTCAGGCAGAAAATGTTATGTACTCTAGAAAATAGGATGAGGCCCTGCACACACACACCCAATACCAAAATCCATGGATGCTCAAGTCCCATTATATACAATAGGATAGTAAAATGGTTTCCCTTATATAAAATGGCAAAATCAGGGTTTGCTTTTTGGAATTTTTGTTTTTGAAAATTTTAAAGCTGTGGATGGTTGAATCTGTGGCCATGGAAGGCTGACTATATATTTGTGTATTTTGAAACTTTCAGTCCAACACAGCAAGTGTTGAGGGAGGTAGTTGTTGATCACAGCATACAGGTGGAGTCCTCCTTATCTGAAATGCCTGGGACCAGAGGTGTTTTGGGTTTTGGAATGCCTATACAGTAGTCCCTTCACATTCTCTGGTGTTAGGGGTGAAAGAACACCCATGAATGTGGAACCGACGCAAATATAAAACCACTATTCTTTTTACCTGAGAAAATACCTCTCTAGGAATCTCCAAGTCCTCCAGCCCAATTCTATGGTCAACATGTGCCAGAAGTTGATCATAGAATCATGCTAGAGGACCTACAAATGGCTAGAGAAGTGTTTTCTCTAGGAACTTCTAGATTCTCCAATCCAACTCTATGGTCAACTTCCAGAAGAGTTTCACTGGAGGACTTAAGACAGGGGTTGGCAACCTTTTTGGGGGTGGGGCCAGTCCCCCATCCCCCGATGCCCCCCCGGGTCGCGGCGGTGTGTGCACGCGCACGCACTACCAGGAGGGCTCCCACAGGGGTTCCCCAGGAGGGCTCCCTCAACCGCGCTGGGCCTCCTCTGGGACGCCATTTTGGAATCCAAAATGGCACCCCAGAGGACCCCTGCGGCCGTGAAAGGCGGCAGCGGCAGCAGGGCAGGGCAGGGCAGGGCAGGGGCCAGTCCAAAGGCCTCCGCGGGCCGCACCCAGCCTGCGGGCCTTAGGTTGCCGACCCCTGACTTAAGAGATTCCTAGAGAGAACATATTAATGAAAACCGCAAATAATCAAAGCTGCAAACATCAAAACTGCAAATGCAGAGGGCCAACTGTATTTGCAAATAATGTCAGGGTATGCAGGATTGCATTATGCTATTGTGACTGAATAAAGGTGTGGTAAATGGCAGGTGAACCTGTGTGTGTGAGCCTGCATGGTAATTGGCCAATTAGGACGGGTGGCTGCAATGCAGTCGATCAGCAGGTTACAAATGTTATGGTAGTTTGCATGTAGGTTGGGAGCTGTGTGTTCTCCATGCTGGGTTCATGATAAGAGCTTTGTAAATTTGCTCTTCATGCTTTAATTTGTTTTTATGTTTTTTTCTATGCCTGTTTGTATCCAGCTATAATGCTACAGTGCTATGTTTGTTATCTTAGTTTTGTGCTTCTGCTCAGTAAAGCTATATTTTTGTCATAAAAGCTCTACGATTCTGCTACAATCCATTTCTGCAACCCTAACAAATATGTACATAATGAGATATCTTGTAGATGGGGCCCGGGTCTGAACAAAAAAGTTATTTATGTTTCTTATACTCCTTACACATATACCCTGAAGGTAATTTTATACAACATTTTTAATAATTCTGTGCATGAAATAAAGATTGTGTAAACTGAACCACCAAAAACAAAGATGTCACTGTCTCAGCCACCCATAAAAAAAGGTTTGGTTTTTGGAATATTTTAGATTTTGGAATTCCAGGTAACAGAGACTCAACCTGTATAGATATCATTGTTCCCAGAACCTGAATAAATTACTTTTTTGGAAATAAAACTCCAGAGCCCTCCAGCCAATGTGAGGAGTCTGGGAGTGGTAAGCTAAAAAAGGAACTTCTCCAAGCTCTGATTTTGTCTGAAATATGGTGCCTTTCAGCTGGTTGATTCTACAGGGGAAGAAAAATGCCACAGAGCCACACCTGAAATTGACATATCTAAATTTGCCCAGGCACTGCAGCTCTTTGGAAATGCCCTCTTAGGCGAGTGTGTAACTGTGAGTCAGGAGCAAGGCTATAGCACCTTTCATACACTCAGCAGAAGACAACCCCTATCTACAGGCTTATAAAATCTAAAAAGACACAACACAAAAGGAAAGGAGGATGCTGAGGGAAGAGGGGAAAATATAAGTAGTCCTTCAGCAGAGCTGGTGGGGTGGGCCACCTCTGTCGTATCTCTCCTAGCTGGCATGGTATTTCCCTCACTACACTACACAAAAATTTCAAATTCCAGGTTGCTCATAAGAGAGGAGGTCCTGTTTCTGGCAGCCGCAGGGACTGTCCAGTCTGGATGGTGTTGGGGATGTACCTCTGCAGCCCAGAACATACCCCTTTCCCACTGTTGTACTTTCCTGTGTCTCTGATCTGCTTGAATACATTTAGAGTCCTTCAGGGTCATTGAGCAAGATGTCTTCTTTTTGCAGTTCGCCAGTTCCTTCAGAGTGGCCTCAATCCCAACCTATACAACGAAGATGGCCTCACCGCATTGCACCAGGTGAGTTAAAGATCTGCTTTCCATCTTCAGTTGTCTGTGCCAGCCTCAGCTAGAAAGTAGAGCACAAGCTAAGCAGGAGTCAACAATGTGATGCATCATCTTAAAAAGACAGTATGATCCTAGGCTGCATCAATGGTAGTGTGACTAGATCGGTGGTTCCCGAACTTTGGTCCTCCAGATGTTTTGGACTTCAGCTCCTAGAATTCCTGACTGCTGGCCAAGCTGGCTGGAGCTCCTGGAAGTTAAAGTCTTGGAGGACCAAAGTTTGGGAATTACTGGTCTAGACTGGGGAAAATAATAGTATCACTCTATTTAGCCTGGAGAAGAGACAGTTAAGAGGTGATATGATAGCCCTGTTCAAGTATTTGAAGGGGTGTCACATTGAGGATGGAGCAGGCTTGTTTTCTGCTGCTCTAGAGAATAGGACCCGGAGCAATGGATGTATACTAGAGGAAACGAGATTCCACCTCAATATTCGGAGGAAATTCCTGACAGTAAGAGCTGTTTTACAGTGGAACACATTCCCTCAGAGAGTGCTGGAGCCTCCTTCTTTGGAGCTCTTTAAACAGAAGCTGGATGGCCATCTGTCGAGGATGCTTTGATTGTGAGGTCCTGCATGGCAGAAGGGGGTTGGACTGGATGGCCCTTGATTTTATAAAACTCTTTCAGTACTGCACATGCTGCTGAATTTAGGGGATTTGCAGCATTTGGGAAGAAACCCACCTACCCACCCCGCTGCTGCTGCTGCTGGTGCTTTTTTCCTGATCCCTTAGTCTCATTTGCTGCAGTGCTTACTGTTTATTGGGGGAGGGGAGCAATTTTTGGGTCTACTGCCAGCCTTTTCCTGTCTTTCCTCTATAGGATTGATGCTGCTAATCTTGGTCCTTGGCTCCTTCCTGCCCTCCTGGCTATGTTAACCCACCTCGCAGTGTTTAGCCCACCCTGCCTCCTCCTCCCAGTTTGGGGAATGCAACAGCTTCAGACCAAGCCACTCAAATCTTTCCGTACCCAGCTTGATGTGAGCTCTTCTCAAAGAGATATCCCCTGCTGAGCCTTTAATCATGGCTGATTTCCCCTATTTGCAGAAGGAAGGTGGTGGTGGTGGGGGGGGGGATTCAGGGAGAGATAACATTCTGTAAGGTGATAAAATCCCTCCTGTGCAGAGTGACCTATCAAGCCTGATTCCAGCTCTCTCCCAGCCCCTGACCCTCAGTAGTGGCATTTCTACCAAGGATGCATAATGTAAGTTTATCCTCATTTTGGAAGATTCCTTTCTTGAATGAAAAGGAAAAATTAGGATGTGGGGGCTGGGAGAGAATTCTAGCTGCCCCTTTGAGACTGGTTAACTTTAGCGTTAGCTTTTGTGAATGTTATAGGTGGTATCCTGTGGCTTTAATACCACTCCATCAGCACATCTGAAGAAGTGGGTTAGAATCATAGTGCTGGAAGAGACACCAAGGGCCATCCAGTCCAACCTCCATCAAAGCCCTCCCTGTGACAGATGGCTATCCAGCTTCTGCTTAAAAAAACCCAAAGATGGAAAGCCCACAACCTTCCAAGGCAGTCTATTCCACTCTCAAACGAATTTTAGAAATTCTTAATAAAGAAAGAATAAGAAATTCTTAATAATATTTAGGTCAGATGAGATTGGGCATGTTCAGGGTAGAGTGTTCTTTCTTGTCATTCGAATCCACTGGTTTGTGTCCTGCTTTCAGAAGCAGCCGAAAACAAGCTTACTCCTTCTTCCACATAGTGACAGCCCTTCAGATGTGGATATCAGGAAAGCTTATGCTAAAATAAACTGGTCTCAAAGTTACTGCTAGCATCCCAGCCCCATTTCCCTTTAATGCTAAAACAGACTCACACAGCTGTCTCTTAGAAAACTCTTGGGAAAGACAGAGATGCTAAGTCCGGCTGCTTCTTAGGGCACTTGGGTTCTCTGCCCTATATTCCTTTCTGCCTGGGCAACAGAGAGAAGCCTCCATACTTTTCACTTAGATGGGAATCTCTTGCCCTCGGCATCCGAGACCTGAAAGAAGGTTTTCCAAATAGCACCTACTATTTATTTTATATGTTATCATAGATAAAATTGGGTAAAAACTTAATATTAAAAAGGCTAAGCTAAGCAGAGCCAGGCCAGTGGGAGACCACACTCCAGGAGGGAATAATACTAGGGCCCACCAGGGAGGGCTGGAAAAATATCCTGACTGAAACAGTGAGGAGCCATGAGTGCTGATCAGAGTTGGCATACTTGGCCAGATGGACCAAGGGTCCCATTGGGTGTAAGGCAGCTTCCTTTGTTCCTGTGCAAAAGGTCCTACTTTCAGTCTCTGGCATCTCCAGGGGGTTGGACTGGATGGCCTTTGTGGTCTCTTCCAACTAGGATTCTATGATTCTAGGGAGGAGAAAATCTTGCCTGGAACCCTGGAGAGGCCCAGCTGCCAGGAATAGAATCATAGAATCCTAGAGTTGGAAGAGACCCCAAGGGCCATCTGGTCCAACCCCCCTGCCATGCAGGAACTCACATTCAAAATACCCCAATAAATGGCCATCCAGTCTCTGTTTAAAAATTTCCAAAGAAGGAGACTCCACCATTCTGAGGCAGCAGCATCTTCCACTGTCAAACAGCTTTTATCCTCAGGAAACTCTTCCTAATCTTGAAGTGGAATCTCTTTTCCTGTAGTTTGAATCCATTGCTCCATGTCCTAGTCTCTGGAACAGCAAAAAACAAGTTTGCTCCAGACTCAGTATGACATCCCTTCAAATATTTAACCATGGCCATCATGTCCCCTCTTAAACTTCTCCTCCTCAGGCTAAACCTACCACCTCTCTAAGCCACTCCTCAGAGGGCCTGGTGGTTTCCAGACCATTCACCATTTTGGTTGCCTTCCTCTGGATACACTCAAGCTTGTCAACATCCCAGAACTGAGCACAGTATCATGTAAGGTCTGACCAAAGCAGAATAGAGTGAAGTTATTACTTCCCTTGATCTAGACACTACACTCTTATTGATGTACCCAAGGATCATAACAGCATTTTTAGCTGCTGCATCACACTGTTGACTCATGTTTAACTTGTGGGCTAGGCTAGATAGATCCCCAAAGATCAGGCTCAGCACCTGAGACAGCTTCCAGGATTCTTCATCTGGGTCACCAGTGGCAAGGAGTTTGACATTAAGAAGCCTAGAGGGTTTCCAGTAAAAGGGATTCTGGGCACTCCTTGCTTTCTGAAATTTGCAGGCTCTCTTGGATGCGTAGGTGGAGGTGATCTTCTACCCACTGGAGACTTTGACAGTTCATAAGATGGCATAGTGGTTAAATGCCCGTACTGCAGCCATTCAATCACAAACCATATGGTAGTGAGTTCAGTACCAGCCGGGGGCTCAGGCTTGACTCAGGCTTGCATCCTTCCGAGGTTGCTAAAATGAGTATTCATCTTGTTGGGGGCAATTAGCTTACATGTTGTAAACTGATTAGGAAGTGCTTAAGTGCACTGATAAGCAGTATAGAAATGTACTTAATTTTTAATAAGATGTATATTATACTACTCTGGGAGTATTATAATTTTGTATTTTATTAAATGGATTGTTGGCTTTTATTATTGTTACGGTTTTTATATATTGTATTTTTGTACATTGTTTTATAATTTTGTTGTAATCCCGCCTCGATCTGCATGGAGAGGCGGGAAAATATAAATAAAAACTATTATTATTACTATTATTATTATTATTACTACTACTACTACTATTACTTGCTATTGCTATTGATATAAACAACCCCCGAATTGCTCTGCATGCAAGCTAACTGATTGTCTTCCAGGTTCCCCTTAAAGGCCTGGGCTTAGGACTGGAGGCCTTTCCAAAGCCTTCCTTCTTGACCTCTTCAAGGCTTTGTTGGCTTTCTTTGTATTGACAACAAATAGTCTTGTGGCACCTTAAAGACTAACAAAGGGTTTGTGGCATAAACCCAATAAGTTAAAAAGAAAGAGGGTGGAAGGAAAAGAGAGAGAGTTGCACGGTGAAGTGAACCTGATGGAGCAGATTGTAAACTGTGAGGTCAAAGAGAACTGAAATGGACATCAGATCTTCAAGAAAGTGAGAAATCAGCTGCTGAAAGGCCTCTTGAGTGTAGTCCATGGGAGTGCCCCCAGAGCTTGACAGGCAGTGGAAGAATGCAGAGCTCCACACACAAGCTACACACAGTTGTAGTAGGATCTTGGCCACCTTCCCGTCATGCCATCCAAAGCCAAGGCTTAGGAATGCTGGGGGCTGAAATCCAAAAATATCTGGAGAGCTGTGTGATCTATCAGGGCCTCATTTTGTTTTAATTCTGCCCTGTAGGCGCATTCCAATTCTGATCCTTGTTGACCGTTGCCCATGATGGCTGGGGATTATGAGAGTTGTAGTAGATTAAGTTAAAGAAAGGTTGCTTTGTTAGAGCACTTCTGGAATTACAGGTGACGGCTGTGGCCCTCCCAGACCTTCCATTCATGCTCCCTGTTTGGGGTCTCTCTCTGTCTCTCTTTCAGTGTTGCATTGATGACTACGAGGACATTGTGGTGCTGCTGCTGGAAGCCGGGGCCGATGTCAACGCCTGCGACAGTGAACTCTGGACTCCCCTGCATGCTGCCGCCACCTGCGGACACTTGCACTTGGTGGAGCTGCTCATTGCAAAGTAAGTGGGGGTAGAAGTGGGGCTTCTGCATGCCAGATGCCAGACCTAGCTCCCCAACTTGTGGGCTGGGCTTGTCTACACCAGTGAAAAACACGATAACTCACCCCAAAGCTGGTATTGCCTGTCCTAACCATGTATGGCTATTTCCAGACAGGATCCATGTTTTTCTCCCTTTAGTCTGACTGCTCCAAACTTTCCTGGTATTTTCCAGACACCCTGGAATGATCTCAGATTGTTCTGGTGTGTGTGCAGCTGGATTGGCCTGATTCATCCCAATCCAATTGTGCACACGCCAGGAGCCGCAGCTTCCCCCTTCCCTGTGCTGAGCAGTGCATGTAAAAGGGATGGCTTGTTTTTGGAGCTGCCATCATGTGAGCAGGAGCTCCATGTAAAGCCTGCTTGACATACACTGCTTCTGCTGATATCAGAAACAATCATTCAGACTCCATGTTGATCACATGTCCGAGTGGCCATTTCTGAGCTCAGCAGAAGCAGTGGTGCACCAGGCAGGCTTTACACAGAGCTCCTGGCCATGAGGAAGTGGTGGCAATGGCTCTGAAAATGGGGAATGGTCCAGGAAGGCCAGTGTGGTGCATAATGCTCTGGACTAACCCTGGATTAAGCAGCTGGTGTAGAGACACAACGTGTGTGTGTGTGTGTAGCTTGGCTGGCTGCTTTTGGAAACCTAGAATACTCTACGTAGAACCTGGGAAAAGTTTTATGTTTTTGGTGTAAAACACCCAGAATCTGCCAGCCAGCACGTAATAGTCCAAAAACAACATCAACAAACCCTACCTGCTGGCTGCACTTTTGAGAAAGTGGGAAGGGTGAGGCCTGCATCATCATGGTCCAGGGCTACATCTGAGAGAAAAGGCTGTCATTTTTTGTGTCTTCAAGTCAACTCCCAAATCCAGGATTTTCTTGGCCAGATTTCTTCAGAGGAGGTTTGCCCTTGCCTTCTTCTGTGGCTGAGAAAGTGTGACTTGCCTAAGGTTGCTCAGTGCATCTCCAGGGCTGAGTGGGCTCCTGGACTCCAAAGCCAATGCTCAAACCACTGTCAGACATTGGTTCCATAATTATGCTTGAGCGAATCATGGAGAGGTGTTTGTGGTCATTACAGGTCTTCATGTCAACCTTCAACTATGTGACCTTTGGGGACCCTTTCAGCTGTCCAGTTCTGAGCCTCTTGGGCAAACAAAATTAGGATAGATGGTAGTCAAGCCAGAATTTGGGACTGGAACCCTGCAGGTCCCTGTCTCAGAACTACACCTTCCTCTCATGGGGCATGGAATAACTCATTTCCTACCCTCATCCTAGTTGCAGCACCCTAGGAAAGCCTCCCTGCCTCTCAGCACTATGGAAAGAAGGCATCCTTATTCCACCACCCATGCCAGGGACCAGCTGTGTCTCCCTGGGAGTCAAAGTGCCCCCTGCCCTTCCCCTCAGAGGTGGCATCATTAGCAGTCTCCCCACCTCTGCCGAAATTGAGGTCATGTGCTCCAGCTCTGGTGTAATTGCTTTGGGTCCAGCTTGTAGGGTTGTAAATATTTAACAGGGTTGCATTGTTGGCCGAGTAATTCTATCGTCGGTGCTATTGGCTGCCTGCAGAGATCTCAGGTAAGTAAAGCTTCAGCCTGGCTGATGGGAGAATTACTTCAAAAAAGTCTATAGAAATCTTCTCTGGGTGAAAAACCTTTTTCCAGTGGTGATGAGTTCCCACGTCCTGCCACACAAATGGCTCCACTCACTCATTTCTGTTGCCTCTTCTGTCTCATGCTTCATTCTCTGGCACTGAGTGAAGGAAAGTTTGTACAGTGGGAAGGTGAGGACAGATACGTGAAGATTGTGACGGGGTGTAGGAATGGTGGAGGGATGACTTGTTTTCTTAAAAACAGAAATATGGAGCTATTCTGAAAGCCAGGAGGCCAGTTTAAATAGAAAAGAAGTTCTCCTTTACACCAGGACTGGGCATCTGTGCAGGGGGCGGGAGCCATTTTCCCACCATGTGCCCACCTGGCAGGCCTCACCTGTCAGCACACCCAAACCATTTGGGCTGGTTTTCAGCTGATTTTTTAAGATTTATTTTGCATTTGCAGGGGGTAAGGACTTTGACGGTTCAGGAGAGGTGAACATGCTGTGGGTTTGGTCACATTTGGGGCAGTTTGGGAGCAAAAATTCACCCCAAAATCAACCTGATATTTGTTGGTTTATTTTTAAAATTAGTCTGGGGGCTCCTGGGGCTGCACTTGGATTCTACAAGCCCATAACCTGTAGAACTCTTGGCCACAGGATATTGTAATGGCTGCTTGCTTAAGCAGCTTGAAGAAAGAATTAAGTGCAAATGTGGACAATGGTTTAGTTAGTAGTGGCTGGTTCAAGACTCTAATACTCAAAAGTGTGGGAAACCTCAGGGCAGAAACCTTCCAAAAGCCAGAGAACATTAAGTAGATCTTGTCTGTATGGGCTGCTTGAGAATTTCCTTGGTGCACTGGAGTGCCTTTATTTTTTTATTCTTATTTTTATTGCACATTCCTCACAGTACAGGACCCAAGATTACATTATGCCAGCAGCAGCACATAGGTCTCAGTGGAACAGTTCATTTCTGGGTCTGTTTCTGGAGACGAGGTTAAAGGCCTGCTTAGCAGGAAAGGTGCAGAGAGGTCAGGACAGAGATGCTTTCCTGGGTGCCGATCTCACTGGCAATGCTGCAGGCCTCTCACCATTCTAGCTTCAGGAAGGTTGAGACATCTTTCCTGGGGAGAAAGAGAACTCTTCAGCACTCAGCCACTTCTCATAAATTATCTTATAGGTGCATGTGGAACTAGCTTGATTTCTGCAATGTACCTTGGGAAGGTGGCATTATGCTCATTGTGGTTCTTATTGTTATTGTGTTGTAGTGAGTGACCCTGAGATCTTTTGTTGTAGGCTAGCATGCAAACCCTGTTACTAAAGAGCACATCTTCATAATCCGTAATACAGACCCACTCAGTTGTATTTCTCCCTTTTGTACTTGGGAGAGAGACTTAGGGTACAGAATACAATTTGAGCCACTTTCCCCTTGCGTGTGAGGTGTGGGAGGCAGGAAGGAGGAAACCCAAGCTGCACCAACAGCACCCACAGAGCATGTGTGCCGTGAGCACCATCAGCTCCTCTCAAACAAAAATAACTCCTTGTATCTGTTACACTCAGCAGCAGCACCCAGCAGCCTGAGTTGGATGTGGCCGAGTGTCCCGGAGGGAAGACTGAGTGCCAGCCTCCTCACTGCTTCTCCATACCAACACACCCTTTCCCTTTTTCAGAGGCGCCAACCTGCTGGCTGTCAACTCAGATGGGAATATGCCATACGACCTCTGTGAGGATGACGCCACCTTGGACTACATTGAGACAGCCATGGCTGAACAAGGTAGGCTTTCACCCTGAGGTCCATGGTCTTCCGGTGCAAATTTGGTTGTCTTTGGCTTGACCCTCCTAGCCTTCCCAGTGTGGGTCTGGCACTGTGAGAGCAGTGGATTCATCAGCAGTTTTCCAGAGCCTTGTGACAGGTTGAGTCTCCCTTGCCTCCAGTATCTGGCGGAGGCTGCTTTTGACTTCATGCTTTATATGTGGGTGAGTGGTCACCACTGAAAAGAGGATGCCAGAAGGACTGTGGGGTTCTCTTTATGTACTTAACCTGTGACGTAAGGCAGAGTCACCCACCAAAATCAGACTTGAATAAGGCCCACTTACAAGAGAGAAGGGGAGAGACCCTGATTCTCTGGGCTGGATTAGATGGCCTTTGGGTGCTCCTTCCAAGGCTGCATTGAAGGAATGGTCCCAAATGTCAATCGATGGATAGAAAAGAAGGAAACACTTCAGTTGAAATTAGTACAAAGTCATAAGGGTGTCTTTGTCACCCGACGAAAAACTTTATATGCCAGCAGGTTTGGGGGGATTGACTGTTGTACACGAAAAGGGCTTTCCTGGCTGTACTGTCCTATTTTACCATTTGCTTTTAAATGGACTTAGTTCTATTGACAATTTAATAATACAGTTTGAGTCTCACTTATCCAAAATGCTTGGGACCAGAAGTGTTTTGGATTAAAGAGTTTTTCAGATTTTGGAATATTTGCATACACATAACAAGATATCTTGAAGCTGAGACCCAAGTCTAAACATGGAATTAATTTATGTTTGGTGTACACCTTATACACACAGCCTGAAGGTCATTTTGTACAAAATATTTTAAATAATTTTGTGCATGAAACAAAGTTTGTGTACACTGAACCAACAGAAAGCAAAGGTGTCACTGTGTCAGCCACCCTTGTGGACGATTTTGGATTTTGGAATATTTTGGATTTCAGAATTCCAGACAAGGGAGACTCAACCTGTAATTTAAACACAAATTCCCCCCTTACAGTTTTAGCTACATGTGCTTTTGTAATTCTATTTATCTTGCAAGCTGGCTTACCTTTGGGGTAAGAGCAGGGTATAAATGAAATGATAGCTTGCTAGTCAGGCAGACTTTACCCCTGTCTTTCTGGGTTTCTAACGGTGTTTTGCTTACTTGAAGCTTGAACCTAAAGCTCATAACAATGCCTTTATAAATTTGATCTCCCTCTCTTATAACAGAGAATTGCATAAGGTCTTCTGCTAGCAATAGTATCCTGATTTAAGCATCAATTTAGCCCCTCTGTCCTCCTCTTTGTGATTTTCTGCCAGGAAGGGTGCCCACCCTGACCTCTGTGTGGATTTGGGGAATTTTCAAAACTCCCCTCTCTCAGTCACTATGGGTGTGTGTAAGGGAGTGAGATGGTTACCTGCCTGGATTTTCCATATCTTATTCACTCCTTTAGGTGGTTTTATACTATTTATACCTCTTAGATGGGTTTGCAAAAAAAGATTGTAGAACTATTTAAAAGATAAAACAAAATTCACTGTCCCAAAAGCATAAAAATGTTTCTCTTGAAGCAGTAAAAGGGGATGACACCTTAACCTCTTGTGGTTATTGAGCTTTCCATGAGAGTGTGGAAATTCCTCATCCTCCCTCAGGAGCCACTGCAACGGCTGAGCTGCTCTTGGTGAGAAATAAGAACAAGACCTCTGCGGTCCCTCTCTGCTGCCTCAGTTTCCCAGTTGTGCACTGGTTGATGGTGATGGTGATGATTTATGTAGCATCTGGCTCTGTACAAAAATATAACAGCAGAGCAGGCAGGCAGTCCTACCAAAGGTGTCCAATCCAAATGTAATTAAAATATGCACATATAGGGGAAGAAAGACACTAACATACACACATGCATGTTGTGCGCGTGCGCACACACAAACACACACGTATGTTGTTAATTGCCATGAAGTCAGCTTTGACTTCTGACAACCCTACAAAGGAGAGATCTTCAAGACACCTTGCAATTAAGAGCTCTGCTGAAGGTTCTGCAATTCTCTTTTTCTCTGTTATAAACATTCAAGGCATATTTTGAAAATGGATTGTCCAAATACATATAGTCTGAACATACAACTTCATAAAGGTAAAATCAAACTGAAATTCTGAAAGCTTTGGAAAACCCCAAAAGTTTCTAACTGATCCATTACAGGAGAAATAAGCTATCTTACTTTCTCCTCATCCTGCCCCACATACTGGCAGCTGCCTTCACTTGGGCCTCTTGATTTTCTCAGAGCAAAGCCAGTTTCTGAGCCACTACCAATTTGCAGCCCAGGATTTCCATTTGGCTCCTTTGGTCATGCAGCAAGGGAGGGGAACAGTGTGCTGAAGGTGCTCTTTGGGCTGCAGGATCTGCATTGCAGGCAAGTGCAGTGGCCACACTTTACATCAAGGGTCCCTGGACTTTTGGATCCGGGGGCCAGTTCGCTGGCCCCCAGATCTTCTGGGGGGCCGGAGGCACGCGCGCATGCACACGTGTGCATGAGCACGACTCCGGACACCATTTTGGAAGACAAAATGGCGTCCGGCGATGGTGGCGCGGGCCGGTAGGAAGGCCTCAGTGGGCTGCGTCCGGCCTGCGGGCCGCAGTTTGGGGACCCCTGCTTTACATCCTTTACAGATGGCATCAGACAGGGTTGGTGCCCATTTGCTTGTTGGCATAGTTGGTTTTTGAAGTAAATTGCAATGCACCCTCCCTCTCCCTGCTGTATTGTTGCTGCAGAATCTGATGAGCACTGGAATTCCCATTCTTCCCCTCATCATTCTTCTCCCTCTGTGTGTGCCAGTTGTGACTGTGGTGCTCCTTGCTAATAAATAAAATACAATAAATATAGGTGATAGAGCAGCCTCCATGCACAAGACAGGGATATCAGCCAGTTCAGATCTTGCAGTGTCTTCAAGATTAAGAGTTTCAGCTTGTGGCCAAAGTTTTTGGGGTCTGGTGCTCACTTCATCGGAGGCATATCATGTTAACCATCCCTTGTCAGATGGATAGATATGTGCATGCACCATGGATGTGGCAGAAAACATACGTGGGCATAAAGGTATGAAACAGGAAAGAGCACATGCTGTGCATTTTCATTGTGGTTTATTTCAAACATAAATGTTCTGTCTTTTTCACCAAATGGACACAAAGGCAGTATACAAAGCATAACAATATATATATAAACATGGAGCCATCACCATACGAACACTGTATAAAAAAGACACAAACAAGAGTATTAAAATAGCAAATTGGGAAAACTTTCAGCACTCAAAATGGCCTTTCCAGCAGCCACGTTTTAACCAAATGTTGATGAGAAATAGCATAGAATAGAATCATAGAATCCAAGAGTTGGAAGAAACTTCAAGGGCCACCCAATCCAACTGCTTGCCATGCAGGAATTCACAATCAAAGCATATCCAACAGATAGCCATCCAGCCTCTGTTTAAAGGTCTCCAAAGAAGGAAAAGAAATTCCACCTCAACATTAGGAGGAACTTCCTGACAGCTGTTCAACAGAGGAATACACTCCCTCGGTAAGTGGTGGAGTCTCCTCCTTTGGAGGTCTTTAAACAGAGGCTGGATGGCCATCTGTCAGGAGTGTTTTGATTGTGAGTTCCTGCATGGCAGGGAGGGTTGACTGGATGACCCTTGGGGTCTCTTCCAACTCTTTGATTCTGTGATTCTCGAAGTTTCTCAGTGGGTGCAGTTCCCTATATAAAACAAGACACCCCCTTTTTTTGGCAAAAAAGAAAATTTCTTTTAAAAATTTCATGGAAGAGGCAGCTCAAAGGGATACAGGGATTAAGTGTGAAGAATGCCTATCCCATGCCATCTGGGTTTGACCACCCTCTGGCCCAAGTGGTGTGAAGAAGGGTGGGATCTGCCTTCCATCCTTAGTTGGAAGGAGGTTCTGTCAGAAAGGCCCCCATTCAAGGCCTTGGTGGTCTCAGCCAAGGGCCCCCATTCCACTACCCCAAGATGGCCATTGTATTGGGGAGCTTTTCCCACTCATTGGGCTCCCTCCTCCCTCTTCCCAGGCATCACTCAGGAGGCCATTGAGGAGGCCCGTTCGGCAGTGGAGCGCACCATGGTGAATGACATCCGCCGGCTGGTTAAGGAAGGGGTCGACCTGAATACGCCGCTGGACCACAGTGCCACTCTGGTAAGATGGGTGCCCAGAGCTTGGCTTTGGGAAGGGTATCAGGAGCAGACAAGTCTTTGGCCCCTTGGCTCTGCTGGTCACTCTTGGCCTCTCCTTCCCTCCCTCCCTTTGGCAAAGGATGGTAGGTTGTGAGCCCTTCCACATTGCACACTTATAGCATTGTGATTCCACTTTAACTTTTGCTTCTCAGTGGAAAGGAAAATTGGGTCTCCTTTCCACAGCAAATACCAAGGATCCATTGTATTTAACATCATTTGCCTGATTAAGCTGGTGTGATAGGATTAGTTGACCTAATAAAGATATCATCATAATGTGTAGCTTAGGCTGAGTTAGGTTAAATTTATGTCTGAGTGGATTCAGAGGAGGAAAAGGGAAAAGATTCCACCTAAACATTAGAAAAAACTTCCTAAAGGTAAGAGCTGTTTGACAATGGAAGACACTGCTGCCTTGAAGGGTAGTGGAGTCTCCTTCTTTGGAAGTTTTTAAACAGAGGCTGGATGGCCATCTGTCACACTGAGGGCTTGGATGGTGTCTTCCTGGATGGCCCTGGGGGTATTTTCAAATTCTATGAGTCAATGTAGAAATAAATCTAGAATCTGTCATGCTGTGATTCTCTGTGGACTCCTTCAGGAGCCAAGAAGGCACATCACTGACTGAGGCATCCACTAAAGATGGCTTCAGGTGTTTTTTCTGTGAGTCTATTCTAGTGGAGAGTTGATGTCTGAACCCTTCCCTATACCTTTGTCTGGCTCAGGAGGCAGCTGGGGAGAAGGAGAGAGTGTCTTAGGTTGTATAAAAAATATTATATTCAAAGAAATAGCCCAACAAGTTTTCAGTCACACATTTAGGATACAGGCTTTTCTGAAATCCCTGCAGGTTAGTATTAAAATTGCTTTCTTCTGAAGAAGGCCATATAGATATTTCCCAGGTGAAAAGTGCTGGGCTGTTTTTTTTGAGATAAAACCTTTTTCTATACATCCTAGGACTCGGTCTTTCCTTCTCATTGGTTTTGCTAGATGTTCCCAGTTTTCTTCTGCTTTCCTTTCAGGGGCAGCTAACCCAGCTGCAATATGGAGACCATAGACTTGCACACATCCCCCTCTGTACAAAACAGGGACGTAAGTCCTTGGCTATTCCATTTTATATGCCACAAAAATAATTGCCAAAGTTTTCTCCCCAGTATGGGAGAAAGCATAATATATCTACACAGTGCTTTTTCCAAATTCACCTATCCCAAGTGTTCTGGGAAAATTATTTTGCACAGAAGTACACCATGGCCTGAAATCCTCCAATACTCGGTCCATTGTAAGAAGTCCTCATCCATCACCACAAGGACAAAATGGCTGTGCCATGATAGCCCCGTGAATAGCAATTCCATGACTGATGGAGAGTGGGAGAGGGATGCACAAGATGCAGACAAATGGCATCTTTCAAAGAGATCCACCATGGTCTTTAAAATGGTCTGCATCTGCATCTGGCTAGGAAGACAGAGCCAGATGCTTCTCTGACCTCCCATAATCCCACCATTTAGGGGAGCTTTCACAGCAAAACTATGAGTTCTGGGGCGGGTATCTTTTAGATGTTGTGGAAGAGAATGCCAGTACCTACAACGACTGGAAAAAAGACATAATGCAGGCATAAGATGGAATCACTAGCAGAATGTCAGCTAGGAAAAAAATGTGATGTTTGTGCAGAAAACCCACATTTATTTTGCAGCAGAATAAACCCCTGAACATTTTGCGGCATTGGAATACAAAGAGAAAGGAGTGCTTATGATGAATTTTATAGCATTGGATTTAAATATGTTGTATTTTGCTGCATGGCTAACATGGCTACCCCTGAACATGCTTCAGGGTTGTGTTACTCTTCCCAACTGCTGGAGAGCCCTTTTTTTAAGCTGGAAAGGACTACCAGCTAGTATTCTTTTCATACCTCATTTGGAAGGGTCTAAATGCTGTATATATTCATGTGTAAGTTTAGAAATCTTAGTCAAAAATTGAACCAAAAAACCTGGGTCAACTTATACACAGGTCAATGGAAGTAGTGTACTTTAACTCTTATCAAAAAAGGAATCATCCCCTTCTCTAAGCAAAGTAGTGAAAGGTGAGATCTTAGTCCACCCTGGGAGCACCTAAAAGAAGCACCAATCTCCTCTGCTCTCTCTGCCGCAGTGCCACTTCTGATCCTTTCAAATGCCTGAGTGGGAAAATGGTGCTTGTGATGGCTCTTTGGTGCTTCCCCTCAAAGGCATGCTGAGAAGGATTGGGCTCTGAAGAATCTGAACAAGACATTTGTGTATGTTTGTCATCTTTTCTGGGTTAAAATCACACCAAGTTAACACATTAAAGTTAAAAGCTATAATCGCTGCTAATGTAGTTGCCATTTTCTTTGCTTTGCCTTTTCTTCCTTTTTGACACGTGTGCATTTTCTTAGCCTCACCTGGGCCTGGTCGCCTCTCGCACACATCACACAGCCACCATTTGTGATAGGTCCATCCTCATCCATCCAGTGAGCACAAACAGTTATGCCAGGTGGAATTTTGTAAATTCTTTGGCATTGTTTTCCTTTGCTTTATCCTTTGCATACTTTGTTACACTCCTCTATGTTTTAGACCTATCTAGGGGTCATTTCAAAATGCATAATTTTAGCCCCCAAACCTGCCCTCCACGTATACAGTCCCCCCTCTGTTCAAGACCATGGTTTTGCATATTCACAGAGGGGCGACCTCCGTTCAAATTAATGGGGTGCGCACCTGTGTGGTGCACCTGAGGGAGCACACCCCATTCAAGCCTATGGGGCTCGAATATTGGTGAGTCTCTGTTTTCGCAGGGGGGTCCGGAACGGATCCCCCACAAAAATGGAGGGCCAACTGTACAAAGCTTATAGTTGTGTATGTTTGATACTCTAAATGAATCAGGTCCTGTCTGATCTTGGACACTCAGCAGGGTTAGCCCTGGTTAGTACTTGGAAGGGGAGACTGCCAACAAATCCCAGTTGCTGAGGGCTGTATTCCAGAGGTAGGAACTGGCAAAACCACTTCTGAGGATTCCTTGCCTAAGAAAAATCCTATGAAATTCATGGGGTCACCATAAGTCAGCAGGTGACTTGAAAGCACATCCACACACACACACACACACCTTGTATGGGGCCCTGTTTTGCCGACCACCCTGACTTTTTATAGTATTTTAATTTAATGCATTGCCTTGTTTTAACCTTTGTCGATTTAATTCTGTTTTAAGGGGTGGGAGGGAGATTGTGGGTGCTGGGTATGTTTTAACTTGTCATATTTTAAATGCTGTAACCCACCTCGATTGCAATGCAGAGAGGCGGGCTATAAATAAAACTTATTATTATTATTATTATTATTATTATTATTTTCCACTTTCTCAGCCCTTCTTTCTCTGCCCTCCACAGCTGCACATCGCTTCGGCCAATGGCTTCCTGGAGGCAGCCGAGCTGTTGCTCGAACACAAAGCCAACATGAGCGCCAAGGATAACGATGGCTGGCAGCCTCTCCATGCCGCGGCTTGCTGGGGCCAGGTGAGTCTCCCAGGAGTAGAGGAGGAAGAAGGTCCAGGAGAAGCAGGATTTGCATGGAAAAATTGCTTCTCCCCAAAACATGCTTCAGCTGCATTTCATCCAGGATCCAGTTTCGGCCAGGACAGGGGAAGGAGGAGGAGGCGGCTCTCCAGGCCAGTTTCTAAAAGAGAGGAGAAAGAGGCTTTCTAGGTATTTTCTGCCAGGAAAAGAGAAAGAAAAGAAAGCTTTCCAGGCCAGTTCCTGCTAGGAAAGGGGAAGAAAGTTTCCAGGCAGCCATCTTGAGAGGGTAAGTGTTTAAATTCTTTTTTAAAAAAACTCTTGGGGAGAGTGTGACTGTGACTCAGCCACTTTGTGTTGAGTGGCATTTGCAAGTCAATAGGGGGTGGGCTAGGCAGTTAGCTCTATACAACTGCTGCCAGAGGTCAGTTTCAGGTCAGTTTCGCCCAGGACAGGGGAAGGAGGAGGCGGCGGCTCTCCAGGCCAGTTTCTAAAAGAGAGGAGAAAGAGGCTTTCTAGGTATTTTCTGCCAGGAAAGGAGAAAGAAAAGAAAGCTTTCCAGGCCAGTTCCTGCTAGGAAAGGGGAAGAAAGCAGTTTCCAGGCAGCCATCTTGAGAGGGTAAGTTTTTAAATTCTTTTTTAAAAAAACTCTTGAGGAGAGTGTGACTGTGACTCAGTGGGTGGGGCTTTGTTGAGTGGCATTTGCAAGTCAATAGGGGGTGGGCTAGGCAGTTAGCTCTATACAACTGCTGCCAGAGGTCAGTTTCAGGTCAGTTTCGGCCAGGACAGGGGAAGGAGGAGGAGGCGGCTCTCCAGGCCAGTTTCTAAAAGAGAGGAGAAAGAGGCTTTCTAGGTATTTTCTGCCAGGAAAAGAGAAAGAAAAGAAAGTTTTCCAGGCCAGTTCCTGCTAGGAAAGGGGAAGAAAGCAGTTTCCAGGCAGCCATCTTGAGAGGGTAAGTTTTTAAATTCTTTTTTTAAAAAACTCTTGGGGAGAGTGTGACTGTGACTCAGCCACTTTGTGTTGAGTGGCATTTGCAAGTCAATAGGGGGTGGGCTAGGCAGCTAGCTCTATACAACTGCTGCCAGAGGTCAGTTTCAGGTCAGTTTCGGCCAGGACAGGGGAAGGAGGAGGAGGCGGCTCTCCAGGCCAGTTTCTAAAAGAGAGGAGAAAGAGGCTTTCTAGGTATTTTCTGCCAGGAAAGGAGAAAGAAAAGAAAGCTTTCCAGGCCAGTTCCTGCTAGGAAAGGGGAAGAAAGCAGTTTCCAGGCAGCCATCTTGAGAGGGTAAGTTTTTTAATTCTTTTTTAAAAAAACTCTTGGGGAGAGTGTGACTGTGACTCAGTGGGTGGGGCTTTGTTGAGTGGCATTTGCAAGTCAATAGGGGGTGGGCTAGGCAGTTAGCTCTATACAACTGCTGCCAGAGGTCAGTTTCAGGTCAGTTTCGCCCAGGACAGGGGAAGGAGGAGGAGGCGGCTCTCCAGGCCAGTTTCTAAAAGAGAGGAGAAAGAGGCTTTCTAGGTATTTTCTGCCAGGAAAAGAGAAAGAAAAGAAAGTTTTCCAGGCCAGTTCCTGCTAGGAAAGGGGAAGAAAGCAGTTTCCAGGCAGCCATCTTGAGAGGGTAAGTTTTTAAATTCTTTTTTAAAAAAAACTCTTGGGGAGAGTGTGACTGTGACTCAGCGGGTGGGGCTTTGTTGAGTGGCATTTGCAAGTCAATAGGGGGTGGGCTAGGCAGTTAGCTCTATACAACTGCTGCCAGAGCCACGCGCCTAGTGGCGCGCAAATTTTATAACCAGTACTAATTGTAGAAAAGTTCCGTTCATCAGCAGACTTAAACACTGGTGTTAGCAAGGGATTTTCTTTGAGGAGGAAAGCCGTAGTCCTCTTTCAGCTACTAATTAAGACTTAGTATGGACACTGAAGGAACAGCAGCCGTCACCTGCAATACCTGTGGTATGTTTGTATTCTTACCTTCAGATGTGGGGAACTACACATGCTCCAAGTGCAAGTTGGTAGCCCTCTTGGAGGAGAAAGTACAGCAGCTGGAAGCGCGGGTAGCTACACTTCAACATATTAGGGAGCAAGAGGCTTTCCTTGACAGAACAGAACAAACGGTCTTGTATGGGGTACACACAGAGGAAGTTGCTGGGGAAGAGGTCACATCGCACACACAGGAGGTAGAAAGCTGGAGGAAGGTCACACGCAGAAGTAAGGAGATCAATGATCGTTCTGGGAGTTTGCGGCTACAGAATCGATTTCAAGCTCTTACTCTTAGCAAGGAGGACGAAGAAGAGCAGCAAGGACAGATTTCAGGGACAGAGCAGGGGACCCTGGGAGTTCCACCACAGGGAATAGTCGCTGCTAAGCCTCGGAGGAGGCGTGTGGTCGTGGTGGGGGACTCCTTGCTGAGGGGGACAGAAGCAGTGATTTGTGGGCCTGACAAGATGTCTCGGGAAGTGTGTTGTCTCCCTGGGGCAAAGATCCGAGATGTGACAGAGAGGCTGACAAGACTGGTCAGGCCTACTGACCAATACCCCTTCCTTTTGGTTCATGTGGGAACGAATGACACAGCAAGACACAGCCTTCAGAATATCAAAAGGGATTACGAGGCTCTAGGTAAGAAGCTGAAAGAAATGGAGGCACAGATTGTCATCTCGTCTCTTCTGCCAGTTCAAGGGCATGGTCCAGGAAGAGAGAGGAAGATAGCAGATGTCAACAATTGGCTCCGCAGATGGTGTCGTCGAGAACGATTTGAATTCTTGGATCATGGGCTGCGGTTCCATGAGGACGGACTCCTGGCAAGGGATGGGCTGCATCTAACACCAGTTGGAAGAAATGTTTTTGCCAACGGTCTCAAGAATTTGATCAGGAGGGCTTTAAACTGAACTGTGTGGGGAAGGGAGACAACGTCCTGGAAGACAAAAGGACTGGAGAAAATAGTCAAACTGTCATAGAGGAAACAAGGTAAACAGTACAGGGACCCAACAGTGGGAGGCAAAAAAACGTGCACAGGCAGCAAGTAAAGGGGACATATGGTCTTAGATGTCTCTACACTAATGCACAGAGCATGGGAAATAAGCAAGATGAACTTGAACTCCTAGCACAAGAAAGCAAATATGATATAATAGGCATCATTGAAACCTGGTGGGATGAGTCTCATGACTGGAATGTAGAAATAAAGGGGTATAAGCTTTTCAAGAGAAACAGGACAAACAGGAAAGGAGGAGGAATAGCATTATATGTCAGAGATATTTACACCAGTGAAGAAATCCAGGACATCAATCTTGGAAGCCAAGTGGAGAGCATCTGGATAAAAATTAAAGGGGAGGGAAACAACAGGGATGTTATTGTGGGAGTCTACTACAGAGCCCCAACTCAAGCAGAAGAATTGGATGAAGCCTTTCTAGAACAGATGACCACACACTCAGAAAGGAGAAATATAGTAGTGATGGGTGACTTCAACTATCCGGATATTTGCTGGAAGTCAAACTCGGCAAAATCCTCAAGGTCTAGCAAATTCCTCACTTGCCTCGAAGACAATTTCATTGTTCAAAAGGTGGAAGAGGCAACGAGGGAGTCAGCTATTTTGGATCTGATCCTAACTAACAGGGAAGACCTAGTTAATGGGGTGCAAGTGGTTGGATCCTTAGGCGGGAGTGATCATGTCCTCCTGGAGTTTATTATACAGTGGAAAGGAGAAGCCAGGCATAGTCAGACACGCATTCTAGACTTTAGGAAAGCTGATTTTACTAAACTTAGAGAAATACTGGGGATGATCCCATGGACAGGAATACTAAAAGAGAAGGGAGTTCAAGACGGATGGGAGTTTCTCAAAAGGGAGATACTGAAGGCACAATTTCAAATCGTGCCAACGAGGAGGAAAAATGGGAGGTGTCTCAAGAAACCAGGATGGATGACTAAGGAACTTGCAACTGAATTATGTTTTAAACGGAACATGTATAAGAAATGGAAAAATGGGGAAATCACCAAAGAGGAATTCAAACAAATAGCTAGCACGTGTAGGGTTAAAGTCAGAAAAGCTAAAGCGCAGAATGAAATCAGGCTTGCTAGAGAGGTTAAGAACAATAAAAAGGGCTTTTGGGGGTATGTCAGCAGCAAAAGGAAAAAGAAGGAAATGGTAGGGCCACTGTGTGGAGAAGATGGCAAAAAGTTAACAGGAGACAGAGAAAAGGCAGAACTACTCAACACCTTCTTTGCTTCAGTCTTCTCAGAAAAGGCAAAGGGTGCTCAACCTAAGTATAATGGAGCAGAGGACAGAATAGGAGAATTTCAGCACAGAATAAGTAAAGAGATAGTACAGAAACATCTGGTTACTCTAAATGAATATAAGTCTCCAGGACCAGATGAATTACATCCAAGGATATTAAAAGAACTGGCAAATGTAATATCGGAACCATTGTCAATAATCTTTGAGAATTCCTGGAAAACAGGAGAGGTCCCAGAGGACTGGAGGAGGGCAAATGTTGTCCCCATCTTCAAAAAGGGGAAAAAAGATGATCCTAACAATTATCGTCCAGTTAGTCTGACATTCTGGAGCAGATCATTAAACAGAGAGTCTGTTAACATCTGGAAAGTAATTCCATAATCACAAAAAGTCAACATGGGTTTCAGAGAAACAGGTCATGCCAGACAAATCTGATCTCTTTTTTTGATAAAATTACCAGTTTGGTAGATGAAGGGAATGCTGTGGATATAGTATATCTTGATTTCAGTAAGGCCTTTGACAAGGTTCCCCATGACATTCTTGCAAGCAAATTGGTAAAATGTGGGCTAGACAAAGTAACTGTTACATGGATTTGTAATTGGTTGACTGGTCGAACCCAAAGGGTGCTCAACAATGGCTCTTTTTCAACCTGGAAAGAAGTGACCAGTGGGGTGCCACAGGGCTCTGTCCTGGGCCCAGTGCTATTCAATATCTTTATCAATGACTTGGATGACGGTATTGGGGGCATAGTTATCAAATTTGCAGACGACACCAAATTAGGAGGAGTAGCTAATACTCCAGAGGACAGGATCAAAATTCAAAATGACTTGAACAGACTAGAAAGCTGGGCCAAAGCTAACAAAATGAAATTCAACACGGAGAAATGTAAGGTACTGCACTTAGGGCGGAAAAACGAAAAGTACAGATATACGATGGGGGACACCTGGCTGAATGAGATTTCTACGTGTGAAAGGGATCTAGGAATCCAGGTGGACCACAAGTTGAACATGAGTCAACAGTGCGATGCAGCAGCTAAAAAGGCCAATGCAATTTTAGGCTGCATCAGTAGAAGTATAGTGTCTAGATCAAGAGAAGTAATAGTGCCACTATATTCTGCTTTGGTCCGGCCTCACCTGGAATAATCCTGTGTCCAGTTCTGGGCACCACAATTCAAAAAGGATGTGGAGAAACTGGAGCGTGTCCAAAGGAGGGCAACTAAAATGGTGAAGGGTCTGGAAAGCAAGCCCTATGAGGAACGACTTAGGGAGCTGGGGATGTTTAGCCTGGAGAAGAGAAGGCTGAGAGGTGATATGATAGCCGTGTTTAAATATTTGAAGGGATGTCATATCGAGGAGGGAACAAGCTTGTTTTCTGCTGCTCCAGAGACTAGGACCCGAAACAATGGATGCAAGCTGCAAGAAAAGAGATTCCACCTCAACATTAGGAGGAACTTCCTGACAGTGAGGGCGGTTCGAGAGTGGAACACACTCCCTCGGAGAGTAGTGGAGTCTCCTTCCTTGGAGGTCTTTAAGCAGAGGCTGGATGGCCATCTGTCAGGGATGCTTTGATTGGGAGTCCCTGCATAGCAGGGGGTTGGACTGGATGGCCCTTGTGGTCTCTTCCAACTCTATGATTCTATGATTCTAGGATGGGATGCTGCCCCCTTGTGGCCAAGCCCAGCTGACACCTCTTTTGTGGACAGTATTTTACGGTGGGTAATCTCATTAATCTGAGTCTGTCTAGTGCCCAGATGGTTCCTGTGATCCCCTGCTAAATTCGATAAGCCCAGGATTTCCTGATGCAGCTGGTTGTAGTAATTCAGGCAGTTAGCCATTCTGGCTGCAAGAGATGGATACTCTGGATAGCGGAGGGCTGCGTCAGGGTTCTGGGGTCCCTTTCTGACAAGATTGCTAAAGTGAACTCAGGGGCAGCCCCAAGTCTGGAGAAATAGTGCCCAGATATGGTCGGAAGACCAATCCATTGAGAAAGAAAGATGTAAGAAAAGGGAACTCAAAGAAGCATAGAACAGAAAGGAGATTCCACCTAAACATTAGGAAGAATTTCCTGATGGTAAGGTATGTTCAGCAGTGGAAGATGCTGCCTCGGAGGGTAGTGAAGTCTCCTTTGGTGGTTCTATGATTCTAAGTCTATGAAAGCTCATGCTACCAGTTTCTTTCTTTCAGTTGTTCTCAAAGTATTACAAGATCCCTTTGCCTGTGGATTTCCCATTTTGGGCAGCCATATCCTTTGGTGCCCCCCCCCCCCCCAAATTTGAAGCCTGCAATCCTGCCAAGTCACAGATGGATTCAGTCAAGGAAGGCACACAGCTGCCCTGAGTTTACATACCTGAGCAGGGCACTTGGTGGCCAGGGCTCTTGGGGGTCTCTCATTCAGAGGGTCACCATAAGTCAAAGTTGACTTGACATCAAATAACAACAATAAGCCCTGCCAGGCATTGTTACTTTCTGTCTTTGGTACTGATGGAGCATATAGCTGGCCAGCCATCTGTTTGGGATATGTCAGGTACCCAGCACTGTCTCTTCCATCTGCCCTCAATGAGTGATGGAAATTCTCCTGCCTCATTGCTCTCCGTAGCAAAGAAACTGTTTCTCTTTCTCAGGAATGGGTCTAGCACAGTGGTTCTCAGACTTTGGTCGTTTAGGTATTTTGAACTTCAGCTTCCAGAATTTCTGACTGCTGGCCAAGCTGGCTTGGGCTTCTGGAAGGTGAAGTCCAAAACACCTGGAGGACTTGGGAATCACTGGTCTAGGAAGTCAGCCTGAGGCCCTGCCAGAAAGAGCAGTTGTGCTCTTATCCCATGGGGATGCAATGGTGACGGATACTCATAGAGGGTCCTGTGTTCATATCCTTGGCGTCTCCATCTGATGAGAACACAAATAGCAAAACAAAGAGAGACTTTCTTTTCCCAGAGTGCATATAAAGGGCTGGAGGTTGGATGGATTTGGTGGATGTCCTGATCTCCAAGGAGGCACAGAATGTTGCCAATGCCCATGAAATTTAGGTCCTTACCAATATATGCTTACCCATAGCTGTCTGGGAGATGATGGGGCCTTCTTGTTGGCTTTTCCAAATCTTTGGAACTCCCTCCCTAGGGAGACCAGGATGGCTGCTTCCTTGCTCTCCTTTCATTGGCAACTGAAAACATTATTGTGCCACCAGGTTTTTGGAAATTGAATCCGGTGGGCTTTTAATTGAATCCGGTGCTGTGTTTGCTTATGTTTATTGTCTGAAGAGCCAACATGGCATAGTGGTTTGAGCACTGGACTAGGACTCTGTGGGGTTCGAATCCCTGCTCAGCCATGAAAACCCACTGGGGGACCTTGGTCAAGTCATGTTCTCTCAGCCTCAGAGGAAAGCACTTGTCCAAACTCTGCCTAGAAAAGTTCATGATAGGTGCCAGTTCAAAGAAGGCACCTTAGAGTCGCCATAAGTTGGAAACAGCTTGAAGGCACACAACAACAGCAAACTTCCTTTTATCTATGCCGACTCTCTCAGCCTCAGAAAGTGGCAGTGGAACCCCCCCCCCCCCCGAACAAATCTTGCTGAACCCATAAAAGCCATGATAGATTCACCTTAGGGTCACCATAAGTCAGAAACAACTTGAAGGCACACAGCAACAACGATAGCCTTTTAATGAATTTTAATGTTTTGACCTGATAAATTGTTTTAATTGTCTTTTAGATAACTTCATACTTTTACCAGAAATTTTGTATTGTTTTTAATCTGTATTTTGGCTATCTTGTTATCCACCCTGAGTCCCATGTTTGGAGGAAGGCAGGATATAAATGAAGAAAATGAATAAATACATTAAATAATTTCTTCTTGCTGACAGATTCAACTGGTGGAGCTGCTGGTGGCCCACGGGGCTGATCTCAATGGGAAGTCCGTGCTGGATGAGACACCCCTCGGTGAGTAATCTCAGGATAGTCGTTCTGTCCCCTGCCATCTCAACCCCCTTCTCCTAGATCACAACATCATCTCTCCTGCCATCTGGCCATTCCTGGAAGAACCCAAATTTCTTTAGCGCACTCAGGTTGGAAACAAAATCAGCTGTGCAGATGAGGCAATCTATGGAAATGAACATCGCTTGCACACCATGTTACAGAAGGAAGTCCTCAAAGGAAGGTTGGTGTGAAGAGAGGAAGATACCAATGGGGCCACTGACCACTGTCTTAAGAGGCAGAAGGGATTGAGGTGGGCTGAGAGAAGCTTCTCAGTGCCAGCCAGATTCCTTGAGTTACTTTATCACTAGTTGCCATTTGTTTATTTAGAACCAAGATAAGCACATTTATTTTTGTCCCTGCCCCAGAGTCTGTACTCCTAACATTTTTATACTTCAGGAGGCAGCATAGGCATGGGGTGACATGAGACAGGTCTGCAAAGGGGTGTAGCTTCTTGGAGTAGGGAACAACATGAAGGAATTTCCCCTCCAAATGAGAATTTTGCCCCCTCATGAAATTTTCCTTCAGTTCCCAAATTTCTAGCATTGGAGTAACTTACTGTATATACCCATGTATAAGTCTAGAAATTTTAGTCAAAAAATTGACACCAAAAGCCAGAGTCAACTTATCCACAGGTCAATGTTAGTACTGTACTTTAACTCTTATTTTAAAAAGGAACCATCCCCTGGTGAAAGGCAAGAGCATAATATGTCCTGGAAGCACTGACACACCTCTACTTTCTCATCCATCCAACCTTAGGGTGAGCACAAACAGTGATACCTGCTGGAATTTTGTAAGTTCTTTGGCATTGTTTTACTTTGCTTCATCTTTTAGATCCTTTGTTACATGGCCTTAAGTTTTACCCTCGGCCTATCCACGGGTCATATCAAAATCCATAATTTTGGTCCCAAAACCTGCCCTCGACTTATACATGAGGTTGACTTATAGTCAAGTATATACAGTACTTATAGTCAAGTATATACATTACTAATTTCAGTTGAACATTTAGAAATCTTTTTTCCCCCTAAATAGTTAAATGTTTTGCTAAGAGGATAAAAAACCTGATCAGGAGGTTTATGAGGGGAGAGAGACAGTGTTCTTGAGTGCAGGGGTTCATCACGTGCTGGAGATAATCACCCAAATGTTATACAGAGAACAAAATGAATAGTACAAGAACCCAACAATGGAAGGGAAAAAATGCTGGCAGATAGGAGGAATGTTCCATGGTCTTAGACATGTTTACATGAGTACATAGAGCATGGGAAATAAAAAAGATGAACTTGAACTCTTAACACAGCAAAATAAATGTAATATAATAGACATCACTGAAACCTGGTGGGATGAGTCTCATGTTTGAAATGTAGTAATAGAGGGGTATAACCTATTTCAAAGAAAGAGACCAAACAGGAAAGAAGAAGGAACAGCATTATATGTCAAGGATTGTTTACACCTGTGAAGAGATACATAACTTAAAGGCTGGATGCCAGGTTGAAAGCATCTGGGTAAAAATTGAGGAGAGAAACAACAGGGATGTCATTGTGGGGGTCTGTAGCTTTCAACCTGGCTTCCAGCCTTTAAGTCAGGGGTAGACAACCTGTCCCCTTTAAGGGCCGAGGGATTTCAGCTCCCAGAATCCCAGGAGCTATTGGCCAACATGGGATTATTGGCCAATATGGCTAAGGCTTCTGGGAGCTGAAGTCCCTCGGCCCTTAAAGGGGACAGGTTGCCTACCCCTGCTTTAAGTTATGTATCTCTTCACAGGTGTAAGCAATCCTTGACATATAAGCCTTCCTGAAATAGATGACCAAATAAGATTTTTGGCATCCAAAGAAAAGAAGGCAAGCAAGGTGACCAAGGGAAGGCAAATAGAAGAGTTGGAGATGTGAACAGTTTTCAGTGTTTCACCCTTTGCAGTGCTGGAAATATGGGGACTGAGGAAAAACTTCACAGGGAGGCAGAATTTTATTTGGGGGACAAAGACCTTATTTCACCCTGTTAGTGGCTACACCTGAATCTTCACAGGGCAGGACTTGGAAAAGTTGCTTTTTTGGACTACAGGTCTCATAATATCCCAGCCAGCTGTGCTGGCTTAGGGATTCTTGAAGCTGTGCTTCAAAAAACTAACTTTTCCCAGCCCTAGTGAAGGAAACTGTCTTTGTCTCCCAAAGTCAACAAGTATCATTAGACCTCACTGATACCTCCTTCTCTCACATCTGCCCTCCAGATGTCTGTGCAGATGAGGAGGTGCGTGCCAAGCTGATGGAGCTGAAGCAAAAGCACGACGCCATCATGAAATCGCATGACAAGCACAAGTCACTGCTCCAGCGGCGCACCTCCAGTGCCGGAAGCCGAGGGTGAGTTTTGGAAAGGGGAGACAAGATGGGCTGGAGCAAAGCCCATCTCTCGTTTCCCTTTCCCTTGGGGCACCAAAACTCCCTGCAGGTCGTGGGCCAGCAGCTCAGCTCTCTGGCCTGCCTCCACAAACCTCTTCCACCTTCCCTTCTCCCCACCTCTCAGGAAAGTAGTGCGGCGGGTCAGTGTGACAGAGCGCACCAACCTCTACCGCAAGGAGCACGAGAAAGAGGCGATTGTGTGGCAGAGACAACAGCAGCAGGAAAGCGAGACGGAGGACGAGGATAGGCAGACGGATGCTGAGCTCCAGCTTCGGGTGTCAGTGAGTTGGAGTGGATTCTGAGGCTCGAGCTCAGAACTGTGTGTGTGCTTGCATGATGGAGAGAGAAATGATGGCCCTGTCTTCACTTGCCAGAATACTTCAGGGTGCCCCCAGAATATTCTGGCCCTAAATTCTCCTAGGCATGTCACTCTCTCTCAGCTCAGAGGATGGCCATGGCAAACCTCCTCTGAACAAATCTTGTTAGGAAAACCCCATGATAGCGCTGTCTTAGGGTTGCCGTACATCGGACATGACTTGAAGGCACACAGCAACAACAAAACATGCACACACACACACATACATACATATACATTTGTAAATCTGAAGTCTCCTACCTGCTCTCTTTTGTTTGTAATTTCTGCTCTTGCAGTGAACGGCACGCAGCTGCCTTCCCACATGGTCCTGGTTTGGCACCTGGCATCACTGCTGCAGCAAAAACATGTATCTGAGGAAGTAGCCTCAAGTGTATGAAAGTTTATGCTACCAACTTCTTTCTTTCAGTTAGTCTCCAAGGTGTTACAAAAGGTTAGGAAAAGGTGTGTTATTCAAATGCAAGTTAGGGAGAGGAAGCCCCAAATCGTGTACAGGTGTCTTGAAGATAGTCCACACAGGATTCAGGGTTTTGGCTCTGCATCATGTAAACTGGATGCAGAGAGCCCAGGTGGAATTTGGGCAGTTTGTCCATTTAGACAAGCCCTAATGAACTTAAGCACTCCTGAGAGATGGCCATCCAACCTCTGTTTAAAGACCTCCAAAGAAGGAGGCTCCACCATCTTCCGAGGCAGCCTATTCCACTGTCAAATAGCTCTTACAGTAAAAAAAAAAAGTTCTTCCTAACATTTAGGTAGGATCTCTTGGCTTGTAATTTGGATCTGCTCATTCTCTTCTTAGTCTCTGGAGCAGCAGCAGACAAGCAGGCTCTGCCTTTGCATGGCAGACCTTAGGATAGCTCCTCATATTTTAGATCAAGGCGAAAAGGAGTGTGCTAGGAGCCCCACTCCTGGAGGAGTAAAACAGCAGCTCCCAAAATACCGAGGAGCCATGGATTCTCCTCTCTGCCCCAGCTCCCTCCATCTCACACACACACCCCTTTTCTGAACTTGTGCAGAGTCAGATGACTTGAGAGGGTCTCCTTGGCTGACCTCGACGAGGGATGTGAGAAGGAAAGGTGCTGGGGTTCACCTGTGTGGGACCTGTCACACTTGCAGCCTGAGGCATGAGTAGCTTTCTCTCTGTGTGTGGAAGCAAACTGTTATGTTCTGCCCACCTTGATTCACCCTCTCTGTGCCCCAACAGGAGCCCAAAGTGCAGGCAGAGGCAGAGGCGGAGGCACCAGCACCTGAGGACACGGAGCAGCTTTCGGAGCGCAATGGCACAGCCCACCCCCGGCACTTGTACTCCAAGCGGCTGGACCGCAGCGTCTCCTACCAGCTGGCCACACAAGATGAACCCGCCACCACCGCCCACCTCAGCAAGGAGAAGGCCCGGCACACACTTGCTGACCTTAAGCGCCAACGAGCAGCCGCCAAACTCCAAAGGCACCACTCAGAGGATTTCCCTCTGGGCCCTGGCGAGGGCCCCCTCCCAAACTCGGAACACAATACGGTTTATTTCACAGCAGCCAGTGGGGACCCTCCACTCCTCAAGCTGACCGCGCCGGCAGAAGAGACTCCAGCCGAGAAGAAGCGTTGCTGCAAGCTCATGTGACCGTGGTGAGGGACCTCATCCTCCCCAGCACCCATAGAACCAGGGCTGGCAGCCCCCCCTTCCCAGCTGTGTCCAGTGGGCCCCATGCCTCTCAAGGCTGGCTGCAGGGGTCTCAGCTCTGAGGCCTTGGCCGAGGGGCAGAGGAGACGGTGGATTGGAAGCGACTTGGCCGAGAAGCCTTAGGCAACCCTCGAGTTCATCCGCAGTGTCCTTCCTCACCGGCAGAGAAAACATGGCTTACTAAAACTACGGGTCCCTCGTCTGCCATTTTTTTTTACTAGAGTTCTGCAGTGCACTCTGGGAAATGTGGCTAGCTGAGGCCACTTCTGTGTGTGTGTCTGTGATTGTGTGTCAGGAAACGATGGCCGTTGGCAGTCCTTGCTGTGGCAAGCTCTAGAAGAATCTCAGGGAAGAAAGAGAATGGAGTAACGGCGCGGCTGGGCTTTGGTTTGGTCCTGTCACCTGGCATAGTAGCCTTTACGCTCATGCCAACACCCCTGGATCAGGGCGAATTCTGTAGCCCAGGTGCTGGTGGGATGATGGGGGCTTCAGGGTCTTTGCAGATGTGTGGAAGGTGGACTTGGGATGCACACGGAGGGAGTGATAACTTCCTGCGGCGTAACATCCCTTCTGATTTATCCCACTCACTCTTCTGTGTGTTTCTCTGTCTCACCTAGGCACCGCTTTCAGTAGCTCACAGATGATTTAAAGGTGGTGGTGGTGGGGGGTGTCAGGCAAGATGGGTATCTTACTCCGTTTCTAGCCCTTTTGCCCAACAAAAAGAAGGTGTGGAAGGAAAATGAGATGGAGGCCTCGCTGCTTCCTCTCTAAGCCATCCCAATGCCACCCCTCCCAAAAAATAGCTTGTGAAATTGGACTTCAGGGCTCTTTCCACCGAGTACACTGCCCCTCTGTGCCTGGCTCATCTTCCCCTCTCTAAGAAGAGAGGATACTGGGAATCAGAGTCCAGGAAAACAGTTCCTTTCCTCCCCCAAATTAAAACAAGAAGCTTGCTTGTGCTCAGGTATTGAATGAGGTAGCCATTTGTGGGGTCATTTTCAAACTATGGGGAGCCATAGGGGGAACAACTTTATTTTGGACTACAGTTCCCAGAATCTTTGCTTTGCTGGCTGGGGGGTTCTGGGAACTGTAGTCCAAAAAAAGAATACCTCTCTTCCCCCCCCCCCCCCCCAGTTACTTACTGATCCACTTCCCTGCTTTGTGCTGCACTGGTTGTCTCAAAGTGTGGTTTCAAGGGTTTGGGCAAATGGGTGAGAGGGCAGTGCTAAGACTGTTCCAGGCTGCCATCCAACAGGGAAGGCGTTTCAGGCATTTCAGGCTGCAAAATCTTCTGCGACATTTTGTAGGGAGCGCTCCAGTTTCGTCCTGGGAAGGCTCCTTCCTTGAGCCAACCATGTTTTCCTGTTCTCTTCTCTTCCTCCTCTTTTTATTCCCCCCGTGGTGACTTTTGCGGGCCTTGAATTTTCTACTCTCTCCTTTTTGTTTTTCTTAAAATCTTTTTCTGAAAAATTTTGCAAAGTGTTGTTTTTAATCCTTAAGGAGTTCCCCCCCCTCCTTGTCATTGATAAGGCAATAAACTAGTGACTGGTCTCTTTAATTAATTTTTTTTCCTTACATACATCTTTAAAAGCATGTCTTCATACAGATACATATGTACATTGCATCCCGACAAATCTACATCCGCATCACCCAAACATCCTAACCTCCACCTAGTATTGCTTGTCTATAAATTTAATTAAACATGTCTTTATCTCCTATTTTACATCTGATCATTAACTCTGCTTTCCATTACCTAAAGCAAGATTTTTCCTTTTATCTCTTAATTGGCTTCGTAAATTTCATGCTTTAATCCAAAAATCCTGCCACAATTAAATCACCCTCTTTAAGCATCCATCTCAACCCATTTTTGGGGTGGGAAGCAACAGAAGTAGGTGGTGGAAAGACCAAATGAAGTTTTTGGTGACTCCTGCTTCTCTTCCCAAAATGTACATCTCCAAGATATCAGAAGAATTCATAAGATTGTAGTGTTGGAGGGGAACCCAAGGGCCATCTAATCCAACCCTTTATCATGCAGGAATACACAACTAAAGTGGTTCCTGAAAAGAGTCAAGTCTGCTTGAACAAAACCTCTGCCAGCCAGCAAAAGGAAAGCAAAAAAGAGCCCAGCCTAGCCTCCTGTGGCAGGGAGTTCCAAAGGGTAGGATGTCCGCTAAGGTTTTAAGATGCCAGAAAATTGTCCTCAGCCCATCAGAATTTAGGAAGGGTTTTGGGCACAAACTCAGGTTAGCTAGGACTGCAACATTTTGGGGTGCTGAGGCCATTCCTACTATGACCAGGTTGGGTATAGTCACCCCTACAGAGCAGCACTTGGTCATACATATAGAATATTTGGAGAATAAAATTTGGCAAAGAGAAGGAAGAGGGCTAACAGCTTTACAGGATGCCCATGGATCTTGTCCTTTCCTTGAGCCGATTCTGAGACTGCCTGGCCGCAAAACCCCACTTCCGGGACCTTGGAAAAATTGCTTAAAGGTAAGAGAGACTCAATACTGGCAGGTAGGTTATTATTAATTTTGCCTCCTTGCAGGTGTGTTTTTAATAAGACAATGAAAATGAAATACATTGCATTCACACACTTCTCCTCCTCCTCTTCCAACAGAATGCAGCAGCAATTTGAGTACTGCGAAAGCAACAGAAAAATAATGGGCCGCATCTGCACTGAAGAATAAATGCAGTTTTATACCACTTTAACTGCCATGCTTCCAGGCTATGGAATTCTGAGATTTGTAGTTTTGTGAGATATAGTGGGCCCTTGGTAGCTGCTAGGGTTTGGGTCCAGGACCCCCCAAGGATACCAAAATCTGTGGATGCTAAGATCCCATTATATACAATGGGATAGCAAAATGGCTTTGACTGCATAGACCATGAAAGGCTATGGAAGGACCTTAAAGACATGATGGGAGTGCCAATACATCTGAGAGTCCTGATGAGGAGGAATCTGAACTCAGGACAAGAGGCTCCTCTCAGGACAGAAGATGGAGACACAGAATGGTTCCCAATTGGCAAAGGAGACAGAGAAGGCTGCATCCTTTTGCCCGATCTGTTCAACTTGTATGCAGAACATATTATAAGAAAAGCAGGCTTGGACACAGGAGAAGGAGGAGGGAAAATAGGAGGAAGGAATATCAACAATCTGAGATATGCAGATGACACCATAATATTAGCAGAAAGCCTCACAGACCTGGAACAGATACTGAGAAAAATCAAGGAAGAAAGGATAAAGGCAGGCTTACTGTTGAACATAAAACAAAAATAATGACCACAAAGAACTTCTACACATTCAAATTAGACAGTGAGGAAATAGAAATAGTAAAAGAGTTCATGGCTATCCAGCATGTTTAAAAGCTTGCAAAGAAGGAGACCACCGCCCTCCAAGGCAGCAGCAGCTTCTTCCGCTGTCCAGCAGCTCTTACGGTCAGGAGGTTTTTCCTAATGTTGAGGTGGAATCTCTTTTCCTATAGCTTGCATCCTTGTCCTAGCCTCCTCCTCGGCGTTTGGCTCAGTGAATCTCTGCCCATGGGCCAAAGGTGTGATGGGTCAGTGGTGAGGGACAGGAATGGTGTGCCATACACCACAGCCACACAACTCCACAACCCGCATGTCCTGCCACACATGTGCCTTACAGAGTTCCTCGATGGACCTAATCGATTGTGAGGAACCATGTGCTCATGCCCTGTATGCTTTGGGTGCATCTTTCACCTGTTTCATGGATATCAGGGGTCTTCAGTTAGCAGAGATTGTGCCTAAAAGGAGAGGATTTGCCCCTTGTAGAGAGAGGAGAAGCAACTTTCCCCAAGCATCCAAAACCCAAGCATCCGAGAGTCCAGCCCTTTGATAATTTAGGGAAAGGGGACACAATTTGCATCCTTTTGGATCCTGTTATATTCTATCCCACTCCCCAAACCTATCAATATGCTTTATGCCTGAGACCTTAATACAACTAGGTACTGCATCCAAATGATATTAAGGTCTCAAGCATAAAGTATATTTATACAGTTGTACTGCATCCAAAAGGAGAGCCAGGATGGCATGATGGTTTGAACATTGGACTATGACTCTGGAGACCAGGGTTCAATTCCCAGCTTGCCCATGGATGACCTGGACATGTCACACTTTCTCAGCCTCAAGGGATGGCAATGGTAGACCTCTGTACGAATCTTGCCAAGAAAACTCCATGGTAGGAGTCACCATAAGTCAGAAACAATGTCAAGGCACACAACAACAAACAGCAAACTGCATCCAAAGAAGTGATTTATACTCCTGGAAGCTCATGCAGTAATCAGAAACAATTGCTCCTTAAAGATGCTGACATGTTTCTGTAGTCTTTTTTCCTTCCTCCTTTTTATGGGGCAAGAGACTAATAGGGCTACTTCTTGCAAAACTTTTGTGCTCTCCATCAAGGCTTGCCTCTCTTCAGATGGACGACTCCAGAGGGATCTTCTCAGCCTGGGATGAAAGGATGCTCCAAAGGAGAAATCCAGCAATTTTGCAAGTGGCTGAGTCCAGGAATGCAGTGGGCCCTTGATATCTGCTGGGGTTTGGTTCCCCAGTGGATACCAACATTCATGCATGCTCAAGTCCCATTATATACACTGGGGATGATGATGATCATCATCATCATCATCCACCTGGATTAATTCTCTAGTGTAAATGCAACCAAGGTTACTATAGTATAATACTTTTCTTTTGACCATTAAAAATAGCTTGTCATGAAAAATGCACTTATTTTGTGCTCTTTGCTTCGTTTTCATGAAAGTCTCTTCTTCCAGTAGGATCTTTCATCCCTTTTGAGAGAATGGTTTTTGGTTTGTTTGTTTTGCTTCTTCAAGTCATCTGTGGGAGAGCCTTCCTTCCTTCCTTCCGTTCCTTTCCTTCCCTTCCTTCCTTCCCTTCCTTCCTTCCTTCCTTCCTTCCTTCCTTCCTTCCTTCCTTCCTTCCGAAAAACATCTGTCACTCTGCATCTAAAGATCTTGGAGCAGCAATTCAGTAGTATCATTTTTGACCTTTAAAACAGTAAAAAAAAACATTTTAATCAGACTAAAAGCAATTCAACAATTCAACAAGTTTGAGACAAGCCAGTTTAAAACCAACTAAAACAGCTCCCCATACGATCAGAGACTTTAAAACCATATTTATCCCTGACATTCTGGGACAAATCAAACACATACGGATCTCCAAAATAAAATTGCAAAAGAACAGCAACAAAATTGGGGACTCTCTGGTCCTTTTATCAGTCTGGATGTACCATCAGAGAATTTAAAACGGGGACCCAATTGCAAACAGCGCTAGGAGGCACACAACTGCAGTGTGAATCTTTAACAGGCATGTAAATAAGGATTGTGTTTAGAATTAACAAAAGAGCATTTCCCCTTATTGATATATATTGTCTCATTGATTCCCATTGCAGTAGTGTGCTTTCCATCATCATTTGCAATTGGGTTTGGGTTGTTGACTTCTGCCCTTCCGTGTAATTTGGTTTAAATCCCTGGGCATGCGCGGATCTGGATGACATCAATAAGGACACATAAGCTTTAGGAAAGGTTAGCAAGAGCCTTAGTGTTTCTCTGGCCATCTCCCTTTCCAAGCATGGCAGAATGCCAGTCTCTTCCAAGGAGACGGAGGAGACCCTCATGATGGAAAGGACAGTCACAGGCTCTGGTTTCATTTTCCAATGGAAGGACAAAAAGGTGACGATTGATGCTTTCCCAGCTGTCTTTGGAGCAGAGCAGGAGAGGCAATGGTGGGACACCGGTCAAAACGATGAGAGTCATCCTTGGCTTGAGGAGCCTGGAGGAGAATCTGTCACGGTCTGTGCCAAGGCAAGGGTGGCAGCTGACCTGCAAGGCCTGTCCAGTCTGTCTGGCTCCCTTGCACAGGCTGTTCCTTCGGGGGCATGGGGGCCAGGTAGGGAGGAAGCCAATGAGTTCTTCCTCGGAGGCAAGGGAGGCCTTGCCAAGTCTCTCAGCCTGCTGGAAAGCATAGAAGGGACACCATGGGGACATCCAGTCCAGCCCACTGCCATGCAGGAATGCACATCTGAATGCACAGTTCAAGAGGTATGTTGAGAAGCTGGAACTGTGTCCGTAGGGGAGCGACCAAAATGATAAAAGGTCTGGAAACCATGAAGCCCTATGAGGAGGCCACCCCGAGAAGCTGCGGATTGGGGCTGAGGTAGCCGCACTCCTCAGCCCCAATCCGCAGCTTCTCAGGCCCTGGAAGGAGCACTAAAATAGCGCTCCTTCCGCAAGATGCCGAAGGTGCGCCGCAAGAGGCCTTGGGCGCACCTTCGGCGTCTCTTCCGCCACAGCGCGTGCGGACGCTGCGGTGGAAGTACGTCATTGGAGCGCCGGTCGTGCGGAGGGACGGGCGCTCTGATGACGTGTTCGGGAAGGGGTTGGGGCGCCCAGCGTGAGGCTGCCCCTCCCCTTCCTTGCCTCCAAGATGGCGCAAAGCGCCGTCTGCTTCCCCCCATAGAGAACTGAAGAAGAGAAGGTTCAGGGGTGACATGAGAGCCATATTTAAATATTTGAAGAGATGTCATATTGAGGATGCAGTGGCTCAAGCGGTTAAGACACTGGTTCTGTTGATTGCAAGATCGGCAGGTTGGCAGTTCGGGGCCCAGATGCTGCATGATGGGGGGAGTTCCTGTCACTAGTCCCAGCTTCTGCTAACCTAGCAGTTCGAAAGCATCTAAATGCAAGTAGATAAATAGGTACCACTTCAATGGGAAGGTAAACAGTGTTCTGTGCATTCATGCTGGCCATAGGATCACAGAGTAGTCTCTGACAACGCTGGCTCTTCAGCTTAGGAACAGAGATGAGCACTGGCCCCTACGGTCAGACACAACTTGACAACCTTGTCAACGGGGAATACCTTTACCTTTTACATATTGAGGATGGAGCTAGCTTGTTTTCTGCTGCTCCAGAGACAGAGCACTGGATTCAAGGATTCCAGCCTAACCCGCTTCAGCCATGCAGGAAGACACAGTCAAAGCACTCCCTGTGACAGGGCTTTGGGAGAATCGATTCTCTTTCATCTCCAGTTTTGGGCACCACAATTCAAAAAGGATGTGGACAAGCTGTGTCTCCAGAGGAGGGCGACTAAAATGGTGAAAGGTCTGGAAACCATTCATCCCTATGAGGAACGACTTAGGGAGCTGGATATGTTTATCCTGGGGAAGGGAAGGTTGAGAGGTGATATGATCGCCCTGTATAAATATTTGAAGGGGTGTCATCTTGAGGATGGAGCAAGCTTGATTTCTACTGCTCCAGAGAATAGGACACAGAACAATGGATGCAAACTACAGGAAAAGAGATTCCACCTAAACATTAAGAACGTCTTGACGGAAAGAGCTGTTCAATCAATAGTGGAAGCTGCTGCTGCCTTACTTTGTGGTGGAGTCTCCTCCTTTGGAGGTTTTTTGCTGGATGGCCATCTGTTGGGGGTGCTTCGATTGTGAGTTCCTGCATGGCAAAATGAGGTTGGACTTCATGGCCCTTGGGGTCTCTCCTAACTCTGATTTCATTTTTCTAAAGCACTCCCAAAAGATGGCCATCCAGCGTCTGGTTACTGAAATCCAATGAAGGAAAACCCACCACCTTCCAGGGGAATCTGTTCCACGGTTGAAGATCTCTCATCATCAGCAAGTTCTTCCTAATGTTGAGGTGGAATCTCTTTTCCCGTGGTGGTCATGCTGGCTGGAGGGATTCTGGGCGTTGTAGTCCAAAGCAATAGGTGTGTCCTTGCTCCAAAAACTGCTGTGGAAACCAGGTGGAGAGGCCCTGAGATTGTGAACACAGAAGGGCCTGATCCAGCCACTTTCCTTCCAAGGCACCTTACCCACCACAGCCTCCAGAAAGCATCTGATGGGGACAATTCATCAATTTGAAGTCATAGGCTTTCATGGCCGGCATCCATAGGTTTTTGTGGGTTTTTCGGGCTGTGTGGCCATGTTCTAGAAGAGTTCCTTTCTGACGTTTCGCCAGCATCTGTGGCTGGCATCTTCAGAGAATACTGTAATAAAAGAGAGTGGGTCTATAGTAATATATACTGTAATCGAATATATACTGTATATACTGTATAATATATCCTGTAATAGAAGAGAGTGGGTCCCAGGGTCTCACAGTATATATAGACCCACTCTCTTCCATTCCAGCATTCTCTGAAGATGCCAGCCACAGATGCTGGCGAAACGTCAGAAAGAAACTCTTCTAGAACATGGCCACACAGCCCGAAAAACCCACAAAAACCAATTCATCAATTCATCATCCCCAGGTCAGTCCAGTACCAAGCGTGTACAAGGATGGCCAAAAATGCCACCAGAAACAAAACAAAAAAATTCAGTCCACAAGCGGCACTGGAAAACCATTCCTGGTTTTGGAAAATGGGTATCTCATTTCCTCCAGCATTTCACAGATGAAAACTAGGATGTGTGGCCAAACAATATCAAAGCATGTTCAAGATGGGGAAAAACTATTAATGAGGGGAAATACATATTCTAGGAAGGGTTGCAGCACTTTGCTTTTGCCTAAACCAACTGGGAAGGGCAAGATTTTGCCTCTTTCCTTCCTCTCCAAGTTAACCGAATGCAAACTACTTCTGCACTTTGAACTCAGTTTGCAGCAATACTAAGCAAGCAGAAGACAAAGAGAGGAAAGGGGGCGATGAGAGAGAAACTGGGACCTTTTAAAAGTCTGGAGGGGAAAAAGTGGGATGACAGAGGATTGATCCTTCCAGACTGTTCCTTCTAAATCAAGAGGGTCAGAAGGTATGGAAACCGGGGTTGCCTTTGGAGATGGTGCTTCCTCATGTGCTTTGCTTCTTTGCAATTCTCTCCTTTGAGAGAGGAATTCGGAGAGAAAACCAGGCCATGCCTTGCTGGAGGAAAACAAAACCAGGACTGTCCCACTGACCTTTGCTTCCAACTGACCAAAGAGTTGCTGTGTAAGGTTCCTGGGCTTCTTCCCCCTTGCCCTCTTCTCTAGGCAAGCTTTGCCATTTATTTACACAAGGAATTTGCACCCTTCCTGGTGATAAGAGATCTCTCAAAAGAGATAAGAGATCTCTCAGAGAATTGCAGAAGAGCAAAGAAGCAGAGCGCATGAGGAAGCACCATCTCCAAAGGCAACCCTGGTTTCCATCCCCTCCGACTCTCTTGATTTGGAAGGGACAGTCTGGATCAATCCTCTGTCATCCCACTTCCCCCGCCCCCGACTTTTAAAAGGTCCCAGTTTCTCTCTCATTGTCCCCTTTTCTCCCTTCGTCTTCTGCTTGCTTACAATTTCTGCAAATTGAGTTCAGAGGGCAGAAGTAGTTTGTATCCAGTTAACTTGGAGAGGAAGGAAGGAGGCAGAATCTTGCCCTTCCCAGAGGCAGCTTGAATCAGCAACTTGAACTCAGGACCAAGGATGTTGGAGCCAGCTTGTTCTAGTTGCTCAGAGATTATTGCCTCTTGTGGGGTTGTTCTTGTTGTCGCATGCCTTTAAGTCAACCCCAAGGCGAACTGAACCTATCCTGGGGTTTTCTTTGTTCAGAGGAGGTTTGCCATTGCCTTTCCCTGAGGCTGAGAGCGTGTGACTTGCCCAAGGTCACCCAGTGGGTTTCATGGCCAAGCAGGGATTCGAACCCTGGTCTCCAGAGTCATAGCCCAAGACTGAAACCACTATGCCTTGCTGGCTCTCTGGTGGGATAGGGGACCAAGTTAAGGTGAAGAGCATGTTGAGGGATGAACAGGTGTGCAAAAGCCAGGCTGGCCCAGGTAGATATGAGTCAGTAAGTAAACTGGCAGAATCTTCCTTAATTAGAATCATAGAGTTGGAAGAGACCCCCAAAGGCCATCCAATCCAACCCCCTGCCAGGCAGAAAGGCACAGTCAAAACACTCCCTGGGACAGATGGCCATCCTGACTCTCTTTAAAGACCTCCAAAGAAGGAGGTGCCACTACTCTCCAAAGCAGGATGTTCTTCCTAATGTTGAGGTGGAATCTCCTTTCCTAGAGTTTGAACCCATTGCTCTGGGTCCTGTTCTCTGGAGCAGCAGAAAACAAGCTTGCTCTGTCTTCAGCCAGGGCACTCATGGCTCAATGCTATGAAGATCTGGAATTTGTAGTTTTCTGAGCTGTTTGTGAGAGCCACCAAAGTGTAATGGTTTCAGTGTTGGACTACAACTCTGGAGACCAGGGTTTGATTCCCAGCTTGGCCATGAAACCCACTGGGTGACTTTGGGCGAGTCACACTCTCTCAGCCTCAGGGGAAGGCAATGGCAAATCACCTCTTAACAAATCTTGCCAAGAAAACCCAATAATAATAATAATAATAATAATTTATATCCCACCCTTCTCCAGATGCAATCCATGATAGGTTTGCCTTAGGGTTGCCATAAATTGGAAACAACTTGAAGGCACACAACAACAACAACAAGAGAGAGATTTAGCCTTCTCTGCCACAACAAACAATAGACCCCAGAATCCCATAGCATTGAGCCATGGCAGACAAAGTGGCGTCAAACTGCTTTATTTCTGCAGTGCAGAGGCAGCCTAGGTGTCAGGTTCTGAACCAGAAACCCCATCTACAAAGTGAAATAGCTTGGAGATGGGACCCAAGCCTAAACACCAAATTATTTTGTTCCATATACATCTTATTATACACCTAGCCTGAAGGTAATTGTATGCAATAGTTTTAATAGTTTTGTGCAAGAAACAAAGTTTGTGTACACTGAACAGTCAGAAAGGAAAGGTGTCTCTATCCCTGCCACTCATAAAAAAAGTTTTGGTTTTTGGAGTAGTTTGCCTTACAAGATCCTGAACTGGCAAGATATAGCAGGATGATGAGATCCCATTTGGGAAGGGGAAGTGCAGCAGAGAAAAAACAAGGGATCCTTCTTCTTGGTCTCCCTAGGGCTCATTCCCATTTACATTTAAACCAGTTTGCAATTCGCCTTCGCTTCGTGTCGGTGAATCGGTTCCAAAAGGTCCATCGTTCCCTCTCTGAAAGCAGATCCTTTCATTATTTCCTTGCAATCGCTTCTTTTTTGGTACGATTGTCATTCCCACTAGTTTGCATCGCTTCATGTCAATCATCTGTGCATCATCGGCGATGCAAGCGGCAACACGGGGAGGACGGAGCCGTTCCAGGCGCCGAATTGGGTGACTTTAGCAACTGAACAGCACACCATTCCCCCTTTGAGCAGCCCATATATACACTAATGGATCACATGTCCTGTGTGTGTGTATATATATATATATATATTGACAGGATATGCGATCCATTAGTTTTGTAACTACTTGCCTCACTGAGCTACAGTCCAGCCATAATTGCAAGCACCGCATTTTCCGGCATATAAGACGACCCACGTATAAGACGAACCCCCCCCCATTTTTCCAGTCAAAATATAGAGTTTTAGCACCTCTATCCTCATTATCCTTATATCCGGCGTATAAGACGACCCCCCCCCCACTTTAGCCACAGATTTTGCAGGTAAAAAAGTAGTCTTATATGCAGGAAAATAAGGTGGTTGCAAGTACAATGGATCACATATTCTGTCAATTTTTTATTATATATTTATTATATAATATATTTATTATACATACATACATATGTATGTATGTATGTATGTATATGATGCACCCATAGGTCACACCACAAGCGCAAAGGCAGCACTGGGGAGTGGGGAGAATGACTGATTTCCCAAAAACTAAGGATGGTAACTCCCCCTCTGCTATTAGTCCCTCCCCACCAGATGCGATTTAGATCCGTTGAACATGCTTCGGAATTGATTCTTTTCAAAAGAACCTCCAAAAATCTAATGTCAGGAAACAGCGGGGTTTTTGCATTTGCCTTGCTTCATTGCAATTGCAACCAAGCTCAATAGGATTGGAACCGGTTTCAAGTGGGAACAACGGTCGTATAACCCGATCGGCGATTCGCTTAAATCATAGTGGGAACAAGGCCTTGGAAGATCAGAGAAGGGCCTCTGTCTGTCCAGGAGGAGGAGGAATGAATGCTTGACCAGCTGCTGATACCCGATCGGCCCCAAAGGACATGTGCTTCTTTGAGCCTCTGGCTGGCGGTCCTTGCATGTCTCCTGGTCAGATGCCCACTCCTTCCCTCCCTTCCTTCTGCTTCTGACCCACAAACTGGCACCGGAGGAGAGCCCAATGCCTTGCCCAGGTTGGAGAGGGACTGAGTCAGCCTCCTTCCTTCCCAGACTCAGGACAGGCCAAGGCTTGCTAACCAATTGCCAGCGGTTGCGATTCTGGAATATATGCATCTACAAAGTGAGAGAGATCTTGAAGATGGGACCCAAGTCTAAGCACAAAATTAATCTGTTTTGTAGCCCTGGTGGTGCAGTGGTCAAATGCCGCTCCGGCAGCCACAAGGTTGTGAGTTCGATCCCAGGAAGGGCTCCCAGGTGGACTCAGCCTTCCATCAGTAAAATGAGTCCCTAGCTTGTTGGGGACAATTGGCTAACAGATTGCAAACCGCTTAGAGACTGCTGAGAATTCAAAGATATAGCCGTGTTAGTCGGTAGAATCAGTACGAAGAGAGGTCTTGTGGCACCTTTGGGACAAACTGAAAGAAATAAATTGAAACAGCAGAATTGGAATTCATCCACAAACTACAGTCCCTCAGCAACGGATTGAACAAAGACAATGGTTTCCTGACTCACTACACACACATAAAACACTATCTGACCCCATCCTCATTGGGGTGTCCTACATTCATCTATTCCCCTGACCACAGGCTTAGTCCCATTGCAAAACTGGATCTCCCAGTTCATCTCCAGGCACAAAGACCAAAGACCAGTTTCCTATGCCTTTGTGCACTGACAACCATCATTCAGACTGGACCTGCCACTTCATTTCCATACACAAAGGATTTGTAATTTGAATTGACATCCTCACATATATATGTCTGACCCTGGCTTCCACTCCACCAAATGCATCTGAGGAAATAGAGTGAAGTCTACAAAAGCTCATGCTGCCCATTTCTTTCTTTCATTTACTCTCAAAGGCACTACAAAATCTCTCTACCTAAAGACTACTTAGTTCAGTATGAAGCGGTATAGAAATGTAAATGCTATTGCTATTTCTGCACTTTATACACATAGCCTGAAGGTAAATTTATTCTATATTTTAAAATAATTTTGTGCATGAAACATAGTGTGCATTGAACCATTAGAAAGCAAAGTTGTCTCTGTCTCAGCCATCCTTTTTAAAAAAGTTTTGGTTTTCGTCATAGTTTGGATTTCAGCATTCTGGATAAGGGAGACTCAGGCTCTATGCCATTTGAACCACAGGTACTATATTTCCTCTGGAGAAATGGAATAAAATTCAGGAAGGCCTATGCTGAAATACATCAATCAGTCTTAAAGAGTGCGTCCACACTAAGTTACAGCCATTTGCGTGTTTTGTGCCTTTAAGTCGTTTCCAACTTATGCTGTCATGCACTTGGACTTTGCTTTGTATCTTCTTTGCTTTAAACTGCACAAAGCTCCGTGAAACAGTTTCCTTTGTATTTTGTTTGGACTTTGGCTAGCAGCATTCTTGGCTGCTTTCCTGGACATATGACGACCCTAAGACAAACCTATTATGGGGTTTTCTTGGCAAGATTTGTTCAGAGTAGGTTTGCCATTGCCTTCCCTTGAGGCTGAGAGAGTGTGACTTGTTCAGGGTCACCCAGTGGATTTCATGGCTGAGCTGGGAACTGAACCCTGGTCTCCAGAGTCCAACATTCAAACCACTATATCATAGAATCATAGAGTTGGAAGAGACCGCAAGGGCCATCCAGTCCAACCCCTCTATCACACTGGTCACTATAGGGGTTTAATGCCCCTGAAGTACCATGGCACCATCTTAGGATAATCCTGGGATCTGTGAATGTGGACACAGCAGCCGACCTGGGGAAGGTGTTGGCAGCCATGTTCGCTGAGAGGGAGAGAGGAACAGAATCACGGCCGCTCACACTTCATGGTTGCCTGAGAAGCAGAACTGCCACGGAAGGGACTTATCGCACAAGGGCAGCCAAGGAATAGCAGTGAGATTGAGAGCCTATTGACAGGTTTTGCCCATCAATGAAAAGGTGCAATACAGTAACCGATGGAATCAATAGAAGATATTAAGAAAGGCAATTGGAAAACAAAAGAATAGGCTGATATGGTAGCAAGGAAGTAGGAATGAATGTTAAAATAATGAGGAAGACAAATGGAGGGGTGAGAGAAGAGAAGGCTGAATGAAGGTTAGAAGAAGGTATATGTAAGTAGATAGTAGACAGGAGGAAGTTGTAAGAAGGACTTGAACCTGGGGAATTACTAAAGTCCAAGTCTCCAAAGGGATCTTTTATCCTATGTTTACGGAGGTGGCTGGGGAAATAGACTGATAGAGACAAAGGGCCTTTGCAGACTGCTAGAAATAGTGCAGATTGAGTCCACTTTAACTGCCGTGGCTCAGTGCTAGGGAATCATGGGAATTGTATTTTTTTTCTGAGACATTGAGCCTTCTCTGTCAGAGAGCTCTGGTGCCACAATAAACTACAGTTCCCATGATTCCCTAGCAGTGAGTCAGGGCAGTTAAAGTGGACTCAGTTTGCACTATTTCTGGCAGTCTGCAAAGGCCCAAAGCTTTCCAATGAACTGTGATTAATTTGGGGATTCAAACATACGAAGACACTCTAACATTCACTCACACACAAAAGGACTCAGGAATAAAGTAGTTATCTTGGAGAGGAAACAAAAGGCTTTCTAATGTTGATAATTGCCTGAACGAGGCTGTTCCAACGATGAATGAAGAGGGATAGACTCAACCGTTATGAAAAGGGAAAGGACAACGGAAAGAGCCAGGACCCAAGTCTGAGTTCACATGGCCATGAAATCTAACCAGACCCCGATGTTCCTGAGATTTGGGGGATCTTTTATACCCTTAAACCTAGCCTGAGGCAAAGAGTTGCTATTGTATATCAAAGGATTCTGGATTACTATTTGAAATAGACAATTTCCAAGGAGAGGAGAAGGGATGTTAATGTTATCTCATCTTCAGCCGGACACATCCTGGCTGGTACCCATAAATCTTTCTAGGTGTGAATGTCCTGTTTCGCAGCTCCTAGGCTTGGTCCTTTTGATCTGCAAATTGTTGTAAATGCAGATGTGACCTTTTTGGGGAGTCTATATGATGTGCTTGCCTTGGATCTATGGCAATTGAGGCTTTTCCCAGTCTAGGGCCATGGCAAGGACCCACAAAGGGGGTTTTAAATATTAAATCAATTATGGTGACAAAGTAGTAAGAAGGTGTTTAGGGAGGTGAGAGGGAAGAAGGAAGAGAGGATAGGAGGAACGGATAAGGAAGAAGGAAAGTGAGTAGGGAAGGTAGAGAGGAGAGAAAAAAGAGAGGAGAAGGGGATGTAAGGGGAAGTAAGAAAGGTTAAGGGGAAAATATACCACAGATAAAGATTTTATATAGTTAAAGATTAGAGAGTTTAAGATAGGTGGATGAGTAAAGAGTGGCGATACAAGTTTTTAGGGGGGGAAATCGGTAGAAAGTATGTGTAAGTTTGTAGAATGAAAGTGTTGATCTTGCATACTATGTATAGGGATTGGTTTTTAAAAAAATGTATGTTGGTTTTTGTGAATAATAATAATAATTTAAAAAAATCTAATCATTAAAAATGCAGTAACCATTGGAATGCAAGGAGGGCAGGGAAATGTCTAATTAACCATTTGTAAGCCACTCTGAGAGCCTTTTGGCTGAAGAGCGAGCAGCGTATAAATACTCCCAATAAATAAATAAAATAAATGTCATGCAACAAGTACCAGCCAAAGATGCCTTTATCCTGCTAAAATTCCACTTTTTAGCCTCATGCGATACAGTCCCTAGTCTGCACTCTAAAAGAACCATTGATCCAGGTTCTGAATCCTATTTCTCCCAAAAGAGATACATGAGCCAACAGTGTGATGCAGCAGCTAAAAAGGCCAATGCCTTTTTAGCTGCTGCATCACACTGTTGGCTCATGTATCTCTTTTGGGAGAAATAGGATTCATCAGTAGGAGGATAGTGTCTAGATCAAGGGATGTGATAGTGCCACTCTATTCTACTTTGGTCAGGCCTCACCTGGAATAATCCTGTGTCCAGTTCTGGGCACCGTAATTCAAGAAGGAGGTTGAGAAGATGGAACTATGTCCAGAGAAGGATGACCAAAATGGTGAAAAGTCTCAAAACCACCAAGCACTCTTTTAAAAAAAAAAAAAAAAATTTATTCAGGTTTACAACATTAAAAACATTCAGCAATTTACAATCTAACATACGCATTCGTTACATTTACTCATATTTAACACAAGCAAACATCCCAACAAAAGCGATACATATAGTCCAACAGAAACAGTTCAGCCATTACTTTAACTCCCGTATCTATAAATTTTTTACAACGTGCTTTTTATCTAATCAGCGGATCCTTTTTCAGTCTGTTTACACTCTTGTTACCTCTTTAATTTAAGGATAATCTGGTTACCTTAATCTATGCAGAATTACCTTATTTTCCTGCGTATAAGACTACTTTTTTACCTGCAAAATCTGTGGCTAAAGTGGGGGGGTCGTCTTATACGCCGGATATAAGGATAATGAGGATAGAGGTGCTAAAACTCTATATTTTGACTGGAAAAATGGGGGGGGTCGTCTTATACGTGGGTCGTCTTATACGCCGGAAAATACGGTACTTTCCTATTAAAGGGTTTCCCTGTTTTCTTTGAATTATCTATTTTGCATATGGCTGAACATTCATCACCTTCCTGGGTTTCTCAGAACGAGAAGCATTTAGCTTAATCATTATGTGATTTGTTTAACCCGTGTCAGGAATTTAAACACTAGTGTATAAATAACTATCATAATCTATTATTGTCTGTCACTTATAACTATTAAATCCTGATTAAACTAACCCACGCTTTCTTTAAATAATTTAACACAATGCTCCATTCCTTGTCGACTTTATTTTCTTCCTGGTTTCGCAGAGATCTTGTAAGTAAGTCCATTTCTAGAAAACCATGAAGTCCCATGAGGAGAGTATTAGGGAGATGCTGAGTATGTTTAGCCTGGAGAAGAGAAGGTTAAGAGGTGAGATGATAGCCCTCTTTAAATATTTGAAGGGATGTCATATTGAGGATGGAGCAAGCTTGTTTTCTGCTGCTCCAGAGAATAAGACTTGGAATAATGGATGCAAACTACAGAAAAAGAGATTCCACCTCAACATTAGGAAGAACTTCTAGGTCTGGAAGCCATGCCTTATGAGGAGGGACTTAGAATCATAGAATCCTAGAGTTGGAAGAGACCCCCAAGGGCCATCCAGTCCAACCCCATTCTGCCATGCAGGAACTCCCAATCAAAGCATCCCCGACAGATGGCCATCCAGCCTCTGCTTAAAGACCTGAGCCATATAGGGTTTTGTGTGAGGCTAATGTGGGACTACATCTAATGTGGTGCCTCTACATCTGAAAGTCTTGATGAGGAATCTGTGCCAAGGACTAAGGAGGACACCGTCCGAAAAGAATTCGGGGAAACAGAGTGGTTCTCAATCGGCCAAGGGGTCATGCAAGGCTGCATCCTATCCCACTCCTTGTTTAACTTATATATGCTGAAAGCATCATAAGAAAAGCAGAATTAGAATCGGAAAAAGGAGGAGTGAAGATAGGAGGAAGCAACGTTAACAACCGAAGATATGGAGATGATACCATAATATTAGCAGGAGACGTTCAGGAATTGGAACAGTTATTAAGGAAGGCCAAAGATGAAAGTGCAAAGGCAGCTCTGATGCTGAACATAAAGAAAACCAAAATAATGACTATGGAGGAAATACACAAATTCAATCTAGACAACGAGGAAATTGAAATAGTTGAAGAATTCCCATATCTAGGATCAAGCATTGACCAGAATGGAGACTGCGGTCAAGAAACGAGAAGAAGAGTAGGAATGGGAAGGGCAGCTATGGAAGAACTGGAAAAGATCCTGAAGAGCAAAGACATACAAAAACACTAAGGTCAGCATCGTCCAGGAGCCATTGTATTCCCCATCATCCCCATGTACGGATGGGAGAGCTGGACAGTTAAGGAAGCAGACAGGAAGAAAAGCAACTCAATGGAAATGTGGAGCTGGAGAAGAAGAGTCCTTAGGATCCCATGGAGATCCAAGAAGACCAAGAAATGGGTTCTTGAACAGATCAGACCAGGGATCTCTCTCCTTGGAAGCAAAGAGGATCAAGTTGAGACTATCGTACTTTGGTCATATATTGAAAAGGCACAGGTCACTAGAAAAACAATAATGCTAGGAAAGGTAGAAGGTAGAAGAAAGAGAGGAAGACCACAGACCAAATGGATAGACTCCATCAAAGGGGTCATTATGGGGAAGATCTTGCAGGATCTGGACAAGACTGCCGTGGATGATAGGGATTCTAGTTGGAGATCTCTCGTCCATAGGGATGCCAGGAGTTGGAACCGACTCAAGGAGGGCAGTTAATAACAACAAATGTGGGTCTGCTTTCTCATTTACCGGATGCAATATATAGCCATCGTGACCGGTAGCCGCTCTGATAGCTACTTCACCCATGAATTTATTTATCTAATCGCCTTTGAAGGCCATAATGACTGGGAGCCTTTGATATCCTCCATGGATTTATCTAATCTGCCACCCATAAGAACGCACATGGCGCTTGGCTATAAATTGCATGTCTGTGTATATATGTGTGTGTGTGTGTGTGATTAACAGTTTAAAACACCATTAAGCATGGAGAGTCAATTATTTATTTTACAAATTTATTATTTATTAAAATATTTTAACGACATCCTTTCAGGGCGGAAAACAGATAAAACCATGTAGGCAATTTTAACAACTTTGTTTTTAAAAAAATCACATTAAGCTTTATTGAGTTAAAAAATACAAAATTGAAAACTACATGAAATAACAAACAAGCTAATGACAAACAGATACACATATATATATATATACACATAGAACCTCTCACATAAGTAATAACAAAACACAACTACAGGCAACTTAAAAGAGAAACTTCCAAATCTATAATAATGGCTATTCTCTTCTTATGAAAGTTTTCTCTTAATTCAGATTTAAATCTTACAACAATTCTACTGTTCTTTCTATTTAAAGAAGTGCACTTACCCGTTATCATTTTGGATTGGAATTATTCTCTCATATATATATATATATACACACACACACACACACACACACACACATATATATATATGTATGTATATATATATATATATATATATATATATATATATATATATGCATTGGGTATGTGTGTGTGTGTGTGTGTGTGTGTGTGTGTGTGTGTATATATATATATATATATAAGCATTGGGTATATATATATATATATATATACCCAATGCTTAATGCATATAATAATTTCTACATTACAATTTCATAACATAATTCTCTCATAGCAGGATATATATATATATATATATACACACATAATATTATATATATATATATATATATATATATAGTGCAATGTTTTGCTTGTATTTCTAATATTTCCTATCCATTTCTGTTTGTTTTGGTCTTTCAATTCCAAAATGTTTGCAAATATTCCGTCAGGAATACTTAAAAAAAAAAAATGAAAACCAATGAATAATTTAAACCAGATAAATATATATTGAACAATCCAAACATGTTAAAAGAGCTTTGCAAGGCTAAAAGAGGCTGTTGTTGTTTTAAGAAAGAGTCATGCTTAAAAGTAAATGTAAGTAAATAAAGGCAACCAAGTCTTCATCTGTTCCAGAAAGAAAACAAACGTTGGTGCCTTGCATTCAGACCAGAATTGGAACCCAGTGCAGCTCTTTTAAGACCGCTGTTATGCGTTGCCTGTGTGGTATGTTACCCAAAATGCATAAAATTCCCCCATGAAATATTAATTGTGGGTGACCCACAATTAATATTTAATAGGGGAATTTTTTCATTTGCTCATTTAAAAGCCGCTGAGGGGGCTTGGGCAACTCAAAGCGGGGACCAAGCCTGTGTATATCAGTTCCGAGAAAGAGAGCTCCAGAATGCAAGGTCCAAACGTAGTTTTAATTTGGAGGTCTCTCATTGATGCCCAAATCGATTTGATGGCAATTAACAACAAGAAGAGGGTATCCCAAAGCCAATCTATCCTAACCCACTTTTCATGATAGGAATCCACAGCTAAAGTACCCCTGACCTGTGGCTTTAAAAATTTCCAGTGAAGGAGTTTTCCATTCCCTGGAAAATGACTGTCCAACCATTATTGTTGTTATTATTATTATTATTATTATTGTATATTGTTTTATGTTTTTTAATTATATTACTGTTTAATAATGTTTTAAGGGGGGAAGGGCTATGTTGCTTATTGTAACTGTTTTTATCTTGTAAACTGCCCGGAATGGGCAACCATTGGGCGGTATATAAATTTTATTATTATTATTATTATTATTATCATCATCAATTGTGGTGCAACAGGATCTTTTGAGTAGCCACACCAGTTTGGGGAATGGTATTTGCACTCAGGTCTGTTTGGCCCCAAATCTAATGTCTTTGCAGTGCCATATATATATATATATATAACATTCAATTCAATTTCTTTATTACAGCCATTCGCCAGCATATATATATATATATATATATATATATATATATATATTTCCCCCAAATCTTTTAAATGATGCTGTCCCTTCCAATGGTTCCCAAATTTTGGTCCTCCAGATGTTTTGGACCTCAGCTCCCAGAATTCCTGACTGTTGGCTTAGTTGGCTGGGGCTTCTGGGTATTGAAGTCCCAAATACCTGGAGGACAAGTTTGGGAATCAATGGAACCTAGCTCTTTGTATCTCTTAAACTCTGATTCTTCATCATCATCATCATCATCATCATCTCTTTTTTGTTTTCCTTGATCTTAAACCAAACATTATTTGATGCTGTTTTGATCCTGAGCTTTATTTTATTACAGTATAATCCTATTGTTTTCTATGGTTAAAGATTCACATTCCTATTTCTAACCATACAACTTTATCTTAGAAGGAATGACGTGTGTCTGTTTTAAAAGGGGTGTGTGAGAGTGAGTTGCTTTAGACTACATCTCCCAGAACTCCCAGCACTGGCACTGGCTGGCTGGGGATTCTGGGAATTATAGTCCAAAGCAAGTGACTACTCCCCCTAAGTTCTTCTTTTTTAATAAATAGTTTTTATTAGTTTTCACATATGTAAACAAAATTACAAAACAAACAAAAGGCAGTGTGGCATAGTGATTTGAGAGTTGGACCATGACTCTGGAGATCAAGGTTCGATTCCCTGGTTGACCATGGAAGCCCACTGGGTGACCTTTGGCAAGTCACACTGTCTCAGCCTCAGGGCAAGGCAAGGGCAAATGAGCAAATCTTTCCAAGAAAACTCCAGGATAGGTTGGCCTTAAAGTTGCCATACGTCTGAATCGCGACATTTAAAAAGCACACAACAACAGTGACAAATGTGCACATGTAATACATTCCTCCCACCCCAAATCTTTCATATAGGAACACAAGACATTTAATTTAATATACACACCCCAATTTCTGATATCGTGGTAACATCAATTAAAACACATAAGTTAAAATGCACATCAATCTAGAAGGACATATATCTATATCTATCTATATATATATTAAAAGGACAAGATCTACCCATATTAATCCACATTTAAAATCCATCATTTAATCCCAAACTTTGGTCCTCCAGATGTTTTGGAGTTCAGGCTCCCAGAAATCCTGACTGTTGGCCAAACCAACCAAACAAGACATCTGGAGGACCAACCCTTGGGAATCACTGGGCTGGATGGTCTTTGGGACCCCCAAGGGTCATATAGTCTAACCCCTGCCACCAGTGCAAGAGTTTTTGGATTCCCTGTGGGCATGTAACTACTGCATATACTCATGTATAAGTCTAGAAATTTTAATCAAAAAATTGGATCCCCAAAACCCTGAGTCGACTTATCCATGAGTCAATGCAAGTACTGGACTTTAACATCGGCTGGTGAAAGGCAAGAGCATAAATTGTCCTGCAAGCGCTGACTTTCCTGTACTCTCTCATCCCTCCAGCTTTTAGGGTGAGCACATCTGCTGGAATTTTGCAAGTTCTTTGGCATTAAGCAGAGGCTGGATGGCCATCTGTCGGGGATGCTTTGATTGGGAGTTCCTGCATGGCAAGGGGTTGGACTGGATGGCCCTTGTGGTCTCTTCCAACTCTATGATTCTATGATTCTATGATCCTTTGCTTCATCCTTCAGATCCTTTGTTATATGTCTCTAAGTTAATACCCTGGACTTATCCATGGGTCATATCAAAATAAGTCAATGAATAATATTCTTAATAATGGTATTTTATTGTTAAATTATATTTAACTAATATTATTTGTAGTAGAACTATTATATTTAATTATCAAAAATATTTAGTATATGTATGGAAGTCAGATGTTGAAGTTTCAGATTGATTAATAGACTTAAGAACCACTTTATAATAGTCATTAATTTAATGCACGATGTATATGTCGAATTTGGATGGAATTAGTTATAGGTTATGAATTACTTAATCCCTAGGTATTGCTTGGAAGTATACGTCTTAGATGTTTCTTTTAAATGTCTTTTTTATTCTAATATTTTTTCCTTTTTCTTTTTCTTCCTTCTCTTTCTTGCTGTTGTGTTTTTTTGGTTCGACTATATTGCATGTCATAAGTGTTTATATGTATACTCTATTTTTTTTCTCTGTATGTTTTGGTATGTTCGTATGTTTATATGTGTTGTTTTTATATTTGTAATAAAATTTATTTAAAAATAAAATATCAAAATCCGTAATGTCAGCCCCAAAACCTGCCCTCGACTTATACATGAGGTCGACTTATAGTCGGGTATATGTGCCCTATAGAACAGGGAATGTAACAGTATTTTTAAATATTGGGACTTGGGGGCTTTCTTTCCCTTGGCATCCTTTCGGGGGTCCGATAAAGCCTGGGAACTCCTGCAGGGCTTGCCTTTCCTTTCTGCCTCCTTCAAGGGGAGCCAGGTTTAAATTTAGTGATCCCACCCCTGCCGGGTTTTGCTGCAGCAAAGGTCAAGCCAGCCTTGGAAAAGGAGGTGGCGTAACGCCCACCTGCCCCCGGAGCCCTCCCTCGCTGGCCTTATTATTAGCCCAAAAGGAGGAGGAGGAGGAGGAGGACATTTGCAAAGAGGGCAGCCGGCTGTCCAGAGTGTCCAGAGTGTCCAGTTTGCAGAGCAAGACAGAGGAAGACATACGCAGCAGAGACGCAGAAGACACCTGGGCAGGTGAGTAGTTGGTGGCTTTGCAAAAGGAGAAGGGGCAATGCTCCATAGCACCCCCTGCAGACTGGCAAAGGGAAGGCAGCCTTTGCCCAAAGCTGAGATTCTGGCACACCCAAGTTTTGTGCCAGGGACTGGACTGGACTAATAATAATAATAATAAAATTAATAATAATAATAATAATAATAAATAAAATTTATTTATATCCCGCTTATTGAAAAAGACAATCCAAGCGGCTTACATAAAAACCCATACAATATAACCCCTAAGACCAACCCACCCCCCAGACTGGGCTGGACTGGACTGGACTGGACAAGCTGATGTTCTCTGACATTTTGGGTTTCAGGGGTCAACTTTTCTCCGGTTGCATTGGCCTCTAAGAGAATTGAGGGGGGGGCACCTTGGAAGCTGGCATTGCCCAAGGGGTGAGGGACCCCTTTTTGTTGTCTGCCTTTGAGTCATTGTCTGACTTATGACAACCCTATGATGGTTGCCAAAGGTCAGAAAATGACTCAAAGGCACACAACAATCTGGTTTTCTTGGCCGGTTTGTTTAGAGAGGGTTTGCCATTGCCGTCCTTTGAGGAGGCTGAGAGAGTGTGACTTGCTCAAGATCACCCAGTGGGTTTTCTAATGTCTGAGCCGTGATTTGAACCTTGTGCCAATTGATGCCCCAACCCCTGGCTTTGGAGAGCAAAGAGAGCATTGAGTGGCACATGGTTTTGGTAGTGGTACAGGTGAGACGTCGGCATTCTGGAGCTCCACTGGGACAGCTGAGAGGTTGGCTATCCCATGGTGCTGGGCATGGCTCTTTGTCAGTGGGCTTGTGGGATTTCTGTGGGGCTGGGGTGTGCGTTAGGTCTATGTGGCTGGGAAGAGGCCAGCTTTTGAGGAATTTGGCAAAGAGAGGAGTGTCAGAGGGCATTTTCCTGACCCATAGAGGAAAGGCCGAGAGAGCTATGCCCACCTCTGACCTCCAGCAATCCTGCAAGGGATCATGGGCACCACTTTGGGGGTCGCAATGGGGGTCACATCCCCCTTTGCCATCTTTAAAAATATGTATCCACCTGTCCTTATCCGTGCTGAGAGAAAAGAGGTCTCAGAACAGCAGAATGGTAGAATTGGAAGGGGACCCCAAAGGTCATCTAATCCAACCCCATAACCAATGTAGGAATTTGAAGCATCCACAGCAGTGGCTACCCTTATGGGAATCTCATGAAGCCTGGCTGGGGTCGGGGGCAGTCAGATCAGCTTGACCTTTTCTTTGTCCCCTTTGGCCTCTTTCCATAATCTTTGCCACTGAGACTTGACCTGTTTCTCTTGAGCAGGAAATATACATTTTCCCTTCCACCTCAAGTTTTGCAAAAATAGTCATTATCATAATTCTGTAAAGTAGCCCAGCTTGCTTGAAACCCATGGGGCTAATTTATGTAATATTGCTTGGAGAAAAAAAATACAGTGTATGTATATGTATATATATATATATATATATGTGTGTGTGTGTGTGTGTGTATTATATATATATATATATAGAGAGAGAGAGAGAGAGAGAGAGAGAGACTGAGGCTGCATCTACACTGCAGCAGAATTAATGCAGTTTTATACAGCTTAAAACGCCATGGCTCCAATAATAATAATAATAATAATAATAATAATAATAATAATTTATTCATTTATATCCTGCCTTTCTCCCACTACGCAGACTCGAACTACAGGGAAAGCTGTGAACAGCAAATTTAATACAATACAATTCAAAAACAATACAAAATCAGTAAAAAGCATAAATATAAAATGTAGAAAGCAATTTTGAAAATTAAAATAGTTGTGCTTAAAAATGCAAAATATGTTACTATGCAATCCTGGGAGTTATAGTTTGTTGTGGCAACAGAGCTATCTGATAGAAGGCTAAATCTCCCAAAATTACATATCCCTGAATTCCATAGCACTGAGCCATGGCAGCTGAAGCGGTACCAAACTGCGTTAATTCTGCAGTGTAGACGCAACCTAGGCCATTCCTTTACATCAGAATTATTGGACCAGCCACGGCAGCTTGGGGATTCTGGGAGCTGCAGTCCAAAAAGTGCTCCACCTTGCCTCAGGGTCTCACCTGGCACAAAATGCATTTTGCAGCCCCCTGGCATCCCTGGTGCCTTGGGAGAGTTGAGCCTCCAAGGGGTTAAGCAGGGCTGAGAGTGTGTGACTTGGCCTCATGGGCAAGTGTTGGTGCAAATGCTTGGTAGGGAGGTGGGCAGGGAGAAGGTGGTGCCCCTGCGCACGCTTGCGATAGGCGATGCACCTCCAGGCCATGTGCCAGCTTTCGAAGCATGACTCAATAGGGTTACCAGGTCACATCCCGAAATTTCAGGGCAGAGACCTCAGGTCCAGGGATGACCCCTTGTGATGCAACCAGGGAGGGGTCCCAGTGAGGTCATCAAGCTGGGTTCATGAGAGGGGCATCACTAGGGTTGGAGTCATCCGGTGCGGTCACTCATGGTGGGTCACCACCTCATCCCATATTATGCCATACAGAATCCTTAGGAATGCTTTTTGGTATGTTTCTCATAAATCACAATTCCTGTGTATTATGATTATATGAAGGAATTATATAATCATATATATATATATATATATATATGTAATTCCCATATATATTTGTAATTAAGAATCATATATCGTAATTCCCATATATAATGGCTATATATATATATATATATATATTCCCATATATAATGACTATATATATAATGACAATTATATATGGGAACTATGTAATACGATTATATACAGGAGTTATATATACCATGAAGGTCATGGTAATAATTGTGACATATACAACTAGCATGGCAGGAGGTTGGATTGGATGGCCTTTGGGGTCTCTTCCAACTCTTCTATGATTCTATGATCCAGAATTAAAAAGCATACCTTTAAATTACAGTATCATATCATATGCAGTAAAACTTGATGTTTCTAAAGATTTTTTTTAAAAAAAAATTCAAAAATCAAAATATTTGTAAATTAAATTTTGAAATTTTAATTTTAATTTTTAAAAAAAAAAAACCTGGGGCCTCTCCTTTCTCCTCCCCACTGACCCCATCTCTTCAGCATTTTAAAGAGATACAGGTGAAGGCCACAACCCATTCCTACCCAAACACAGATGTTCGGGGAGCAGTGGGGTCACCCCGCTTACAGGGTCACCTGGTGCACTCCGCACCCCTTGTGCAGAATTGTCATTGTTGTGTGAATCTGGGCTGCCAGGGGCATCATTTTGTCTACCGCTCGACATTTTAGGGGCGTTGTGATTGTCAAGAGTGGCAATTCCCTCGCATGAGGACCTGCTTTTCGGCCTCAGTTTTCTAATAATAATAATAATAATAATAATAATAATAATAATAATAATTTTTATTTATATACCGCCCTTTGGCGAACCAATATAATTAATTGGTGAAATGCTCCCAAATGTTGCAAGGGCCCTTGTCTATTATCTCAAAGGGGAGTTATGGCAGCGGTCCTAAGAGATGGCTCACTCCAACATCCAATTATCAGATAAGATTGATAGAAATCCCAAAATTTAATCCATTGTCATCCTAATTTTGGAAGCGTTGTGTTCTTGCCTCTGTTCTGTGATTTGGGTGCATGCAAAGCACTGAACGACTTATTACAGAATTGTGTTACGCACCATACTTTATGCAAGCATTACCTTTAGATAAACCTCCAGGTGTCTTGGACTGCAACACCCATCAGCCCCAGACAACATGTCCGGTGGGAGTTGTAGTCAGAAACCTCAAGAGGACTCCAAGGAGACTAAAGGCAGCTTTAGAGAGTGGTATGAAAATAGCCGGAGATATAGAGCTAGCGTGGTGTAATTAGTTTGAGCACTGGAGACCAGGGTTCGAATCCTAGCTCGGTCATGCAAACCCATTGGGTGACATTGGGCAAGTCACACTCTCTCAGCCTCGGAGGGAGGCAAGGGCAAACCTCCTCTGAGCAAACCTTGCCAAGAAAACCCCAAGAGAGGTTGGCGTTAGGGTCGCCGTAAATCGGAAATAACTTGAAGGTACACAACAACAACAACACAACAACAGGGACAGAACCAGGCAAGGAAAGTATTGATCCCAAATTAATAAGCAAGAACTGGATCTGAGAAACAAGTGGTGCAACTAAATGGCCAAAGGCTAATGAATTGTGTTGGGAACAATTTGCAAGGATGCAACAACACAACAACAACCACCACGACAACAAGAACCACGTTAAGATATATAATTAAATACTAAACTTAGGATCGTCTGTGCTGTTGTATTTCTGATTTCTGTCTATGGTTGTGAAAGCTGGACAGGGAAGAAAGCAGTTGTTGTCGTTGTCGTTGTTGTTGTGCGCCTTCAAGTTGGTTTCCGACTTACAGAGACTCTAAAAAGCAGACTCTATTGGGTTTTCTTGGCAAGGTTTGTTCAGAGGGGAGTTGCCATTGCCTTCCCCTGAGGCTGAGAGAGTGTGACTTGCCCAAGGTCACCCAGTGGAACAGACAATGCGCAGGGGGAAAGGCTCACTGTTGTCCACCACTTTGGCCGATGCAAAGTGACCAGGCATCCTCCTTTTCCAGGACACGTCCTACATTTCAACCTTCTCTTTCCAGGAGGAATTCCAAAATGTCCTCCATTTTGAGCAGGCTAAGAAGCATGAATGTAT